>CAKNXH010000864.1:165750-190409 GCA_932178445.1 Andricus quercusramuli | reverse complement strand
GTTCTAGGTTTATGTGTTTGAGGTTTGTGGGTTCGAGGTATAATTTTTGTGTGTTTGAGGTTCGTGGGTTTGAGGATTGTGGGTTTGAGATTTGTGGGTTTACGGGTTTGAGGTTTAATTCTTGTGGGTTTAAGGTTCGTTGATTTGAGGATTGTGGGTTTATGGGTTTGAGTTTGTGGGTTTGTGGGTTGGAGGTTGGTGGGTTTGCTGTTTGTGGGCTTGTGCTTTTAGGTTTCTGTGTTTGAGGTTCGTGGGTATAAGGTATAATTTTTGTGGGTTTGAGGTTTGAGGTTTGTACGTTTGAGCTTTGTGGGTTTGAGGTTTGTGGGCTCACGGGTTTGGGGGTTTGAGGTTTTGGGGTTTGAGATTCGTGGGTTTGAGATTCCTGGGTTTGAGGTTTTGTGAGTTTGAGGTTTGTTAGTTTTTTGCAGAAAACTAAAAAAGTAGCCGTCCTAAATGAAATTATAACTCGTTACGAGTATTAAAAAAAAAATTAGAATCGGTCAAAAATTGAGCAGTCAGCAGAATTTTGAAAAAAAGATGTAAAAAAACTCACTGTGCGCCCTACTGAATTTCCTGGAAGGAAAATGAGAAAAGGAAGGGTGGAAACAGGAAGGGACTATGGGGTTATGAAAGAATAAGTAGGAGAGGTGTGATGATGGGAAGAAGGGAAGTGGAAAGGAAAATAAGGAGGATAGGCTAGGGGATGTTTGGTAGGGGGTATGGAAACGGATATGAAAAGGGACATAAAAGTAGGTGTAGAGGACTGGAGGTGAGCCGGGGGTTGTAGAAGTAGGGAATCGTAGTGTAAAGGAAATAAGGGTTGGAGAGGGGAGAGAAGGAAAGTGAGGTGGTGGGTGATAAGACAGTATCGAATAGAATAGGATCAGACAATATTGGATGGGATAGGATAGGATAGAAAAAAATAGGAAAATGGATTAAGTTGAAGTTAAGGAAAGGGGTATGGAAAGGGGAAGGAAAGTTGGTGTAGAGGAGTAGGGGTGAGACGGGGGTTGTGGAAGTAGGGAGTGAGAGTTTGAAGGATTTTGGGTTCGAGAGGGGAGGGGAAGCAAGTTATGGAAGGGGTGATAAGGCAGTATCGAATATAATAGGATTAAACAATACTGGTTGGGACAGGATATGATAGGGTGGGACAGGATAGGATAGGATGGGACAGGATAGGATAGGATGGGATAGGATCGGATAGGATAGGATAGGATAGAAATGAGTGATGAGAGGGTAGAGAGAGAGAGAATAAAGAGATTTGGAAACAATCTACTACAATTACTAGATTTTCTTAGTGAAATAAAAATATTAAAGTTGAACATTTGAAATACAATATTCCAAATGGGTAATGCATCTTCTATTTCTTGTTTGAAAAGAAATATTTTAAATCCGAGGATGTTTGAGACATTTTCCTCAAGGGTTGGAATTGAAACGCGAATTCTGATATTCTTGGTGAGGAGGTGAAAGGAAAAAAGAGCAGAGCTAGATTATAGGAGTGAGCTGTTGTGACGAACACGTAGGTCTGCGGATGGAGCCAATCAAGGAACCTCAGAGTCAGCGGATTTGCTCGAACCGTTGGTTGTTACCCTGCTCCTACACTCTGCTTCGTGACTCTTCGATCTCGCGAAAATTCCTGTCGAAACCTCCGAGAATGCCGGTTTATACACGTACGTAATCGAGTTTTATACACGTACTTTGCAGTTTTCAGAGACTTTAGAGAGATCATTCTTATAAACCCTGACTCATCTCTCTGAACTTATTCCCATTTTTTATCTCTTTAGATACTTCAAATTTAAAAAATATTTAATTAAAACGAAAATTTTGTAATTTTTATTATTTAGTTAAACAGTTTTTATCAAAATTCTGACTGAGAAATGCTACTGAGCACTGTAAAAAAAGTATAATTCCAAGGCTAGTTTTTGGTACTGAAAGTTGTTCAAGGATTTTGAGAAGTTTCAAGACAATACAAACATTTTCTTAGGATTCCTGGAAAAGTTTTAAATGATTTTTTATTTTGGAAAATAATAATTTCAAGAGAATATTTAAAATAAATTTCAAAACAATTTTTGATTTATGAATAACAACTAAACAATTATAAATTTATGAGATAATTTTGAAAATCTCTAAATTGGCTGATTCATTCTTTACTTTAGAGAATTGAAAACGATAGCGTGGATTTTGATATTCTTTTTAAGTATTTGAATTGCCAAATTGATAAGAGTTCAACAATTATCCATTGAGCGTTTAAATAAAAAAATTAGGCTTCAGGCCCCTATAGGGTGAAAAATAAATAAACAGTTTTCATTTCCTTTTTATAAATAAATCATTGCTTTTAGGTTCAAATAAAGGAATGCCTTCTTTCGCAAATGTAAATTTTAAATAACTATATAATAGTTAATCATTCCAGTTGAAGAATCTTTTTTTTTCAAAATTCAAATATTTTGTTAATATTTTCTAAAATTATTTTTTCAACTGCGAATTAATCTATTCCATGTTTGGTTGAACATGCATCATTCTTAGCTGAAAATCCAACTATTTGGTTGAAAATCCATGTCCTTTATTAAAAATTATTATTTTTTGGCAGAAAACTGATTTTTTTGGTTCAAAATAATTTTTTTTCTATTGAAAATTAATTTTTCAACTGAAAAGTTAACTATATCATGTTTGCTCGAACATTGATATTCTTCAGTTGAAAATTCAACTAATATTTATTTGAAAATTTATGTATATTGTTGAAACTTTTATGTGCCTTTTGGGGTGGAATGGTAATCTTCTTGGTGATTAATTCACTTTTTTGGTTAAAAATTCCATTGAAAAATTAAAATATTTGGTTTAACATTAATGTATTTGGTTGAATATTATCCTTTTTTTTTTGGTAGAAAATTATTTTTTTCATTGAAAATCAATCTTTCTATGGTTGAAAAATAGTGCTTTTATTGGAAATCAATTTTTCATCTAAAAACGTAACTTAATTTTTTGTCAACAAATTTTTTTCATAGATTTTTTGGTAGAAAATTCGTTTGTTTGAAAATTCAATTATTTCGCTGTGAATATATTTTATTTGTTTAAAAATTTATTTTTTCAACTAAAAATTAAACTATTCTATTTTTTGTTGAAACTTTGTCTTTTTTGGTAGAAAATTAACATTTTTAGCTAAAAATGTCATGAAAAATAAAAATATTTGTTTAAAAATTCATGTATTTTTTTTGTAGATTAGTTTTGTTTTTTAAATTGAATATTAATTTTTTTCTAACTAAAAATTTAAATATTCCATTTTTCGTCGAATTTTTTTTTATAGACATTTATTCTTTTTGGTTTTAAATGAAAACCCAGTTGAAGTCAATCAAAAAGAAGGATTTTCTATCAAACCTTTTAACTTTTCAAACAAAAAGGGTACTTTTCACTAAAAGACTTTTTCGCAAAATTGTTGAATTTTCATCAAAGTAGAATATGTTTAACCAAAGAATTGAATTTTCCACCGAAAAATACAATTTTAACCGAGAAGATTATTTTTTGACGAAGTAGATTAATTTAAAACCAAATAATTGAATTTTCAACCAAAAATATAAATTTTTAACCGAGAAGATCAATTTTGTACTAAAAAAGACGAATTTAAAAATAATAAATAGATTTTTAACCAAGCAGTTGAATTTTCAACTAAAAAGATAACCCTTCATCCAAAAACTAAAAATTTCAATTAAAAAATATAAATTTTTTACCAAAATGAAGCACTTACATATTCATTGTAAAAAAATAATTTTTTTACAAAAATATCGAATATTCAGCAGAATAGTCCAATTTTGAATGAAGGAGATGAATTTTCAACTAAAATGAAGAATCTTCGACTGAATTGGTTAAGTCTACATTAGGAAAATTAATTTTGAACCAAAAAATAACGATTAACTAAAATCAAAAAGAACTGAAAAATGAATTTTTAACAAAAAGTTCGAATATTAAACAGGTATTTGAATTTTCAATCAAAAAGATAAATTTTCCACCACAAACGAACAATTTTTTACGAAATAGATGAATTCTCAACCCACTAATTGAATTTTCAACTAAAAAACATAAAATTACAATAAAAATTGTGTAACTTAAATTTTCAGTCAAGAAAGTTAATTTTCAACCGATAAAACTGAATTTTCAACAAAATAGTTGAATTTTCAACCAAATTATTTTCAACTGAAAACAAGAATCTTCAAACCGAAAAATGAATTTTTAACAAAGTAGTTGAACTTTTCACCAAGCAGTTAAATTTTCAACTGAAAAATATAAATTTTCAACCAAAAATAAAATACTCACAATTCCAATCAAAAAATAAATCTTTGAACAAAAATAGAATATTCAACCAAATAGTCAAATTTGTAATCAAGAGATGAATTTTCATCTAAAATGAAGAATCTTCAACTGAAATACCTAAATTTTCAATTGAAAAAAAGATCAATAAAGAAAAACGATTTTCAACGATATGGTTAAATTTGCAAGCCAATAAATAAATTATTTGAACGAATAAGTTAAATTTTCAATGCAAAACGATGAATTTTTAAACAGAAAAATTGAATTTTCAAACGAAAAATGAATTTTCAACTAAAATCGTGAATAATTAACAAGACAAAAAATCAATTTTTAACAGAAGAGTTTAAGTTTCAACCATGGAGTTGAATTTTCAATTATGAGATGTACGTTTTCAGCCACAAAGAGAATAGGTTAATTTTACGTTGAAAAAATTAATTTCCAACAACAAAAAAACGGATTTTCACAAAATTGTTAAATTTCAACCGAAAAAGGTGAATTCCGAACAAAAAATGTATAATTGATATTCAAAACAAAAAATAATTTTAATTTTATCACAAGAACAGTTGAAGTCTAACAAAATACATAAAATTTTCCACCAAAATGGAGTAGTTGACTTTTCAGTTAAAAATTTAAACTTCCATCAAGAAATTAAACTTTGACAACAAAAAAAATGAATAAAAAATGAATTTCCAACAGAGCAGTTCAACTTTTAATGAAGTATTTTGATTCGACGAAAAAAAGGTGAATTTTCAACTGAAGAGTGGAATTTTTAATTAAAAAGATGAATTTTAAAATGGAAATGTGATACGTAAAAAATTTCCATACTAAAAGACAAATTTTCAACGAAAGAGTTGAATTTTCAACAAAGGAAGATTTTTGAGTAACAAAAATAAAATTTCAGTCAAATAATTGCTCTTTCAAAAAAAAAAAAAAAAAAATTTTCTACAAAAATAGTTGAAATTTTGATCCTAAAATATGAACTATCAATTAAATTGTTGATTTTTGGATTGAACAAAAAAAATGTTTAACAAAATAGTAGAATCTTCAAAGCAAAAGTGTGAATTCCTAACCAAATTATTCAATTTTCAGCAAAATTAAACCAAAAAGCAATTAATTGAAAAAAAATAGATTATTTAACTTGGAAAATGAATTCTTGGTTTTCTAAAAGTGTTTCTGCACGAAATTCAAAAACCTAAGGCAAGATCTAGTGGTGATCCAGTAGAGTTCTAGCCACTTAAGACAAGATTTAGTGGTGACCCAGACACATTAGGCAAGAATAAAGTTTTACCCACTTGAAGCAAAATCTAATGGTGATCCATACACTTAAGACAAGATCAGTCTGAGTTGCAGCCACTGAAGGCAAGATTAGAGTTCTAGCCTCTTAGGGGTAGATCTGCTGGTGATCCAGCCACGAAAGGCAAGATCTACTGGTGATTCAGCCACTAAAGGCAAGATCTACTGGTGATCCAGCCACTTGAGGCAAGATCAGTCTGAGTTCCAGCCACTTAAGGCAAGATTAGAGTTCTACCCACTCAAGGCAAGATGTAGTGGTGATCCAGACACTTAAGGCAAGATCTAGTGGTGACCCAGACACTCAAGGCAAGAATAAAGTTTCAACCACTTGAGGCAATATCTAGTGGTGATCCAGACACGTAAGGCAAGGTCAGTTTGAATTCCCGCTATTCAAGGTAAGATTAGAGTTCTAGCGACTTAAGGCAAGATGTAATGGTCATCCAGCCACTTAAGGTTAGATCCAGTGGTAAGCCAGACATTTGAGGCAAGAATAAAGTTTTAACTACTTGAGGCAAGATCTAGTAGTGATTCAGACACTTAATGCAAGATCAGTCTGAGTTTCCGCCACTGAAGGCAAGATCTAGTGGTGATCCAGACACTTAAGGCAAGATCAGTCTGAGTTCCAGCCACTCAAGGCAAGATCTATTGAATATCCAGCCACTCAAGGCAATTGGCTGGAGTGCTAACATCTTGCCTTAAGTGTTCGGATCACCACTAGATCTTGCCTGAAGTGGCTGGATGACCACTATATCCTGCCTTGAACGGCTGGATCACTACTAGATCTTGCCTTAAGCGGCTAGAACTCTAATCTTACCTTAAGTGGCTGGAACTCTAATCTTGCCTTAAGTGTTTTGAGACCTCAGGGTCATGAAGCTTATGGGTTTTGAGGGTATGAAGTGATGGACGTGTAATGTTCTGAAAACATTTCATGTTCCAAATCCGTCCTTGAAACGTTTACCAATTTTGTTTTGTTTGAGAAACGTTATTTGGATTGACCTAGGATGTTTTTGAGCATAATTGGCACTCTATAGTTGCTTCTCATGCAAATTCATGAAAGACCATAAATCTTGAGAATCGGATCATCAACTGGTATTTGCTGTATAAAAATTCACTCTACTAACAGAAATAATAATAACCTTCTCTGATTACTGATTATTACCCTGAACTCTTCAAAACATTTTTCCAAAAGTAATAAAAATAAATTCCTCTCATAGTGCCAACTCTGGAGTCGGAACGGTCAGAGTTCTTCTTCCGAAAGGGTTGTTTTTATCGAGAAAAAAAGGGGTGGTTGATCGGCTCTCTGCTGATACGTACGTAGTATGTAGAGAAGTACGATCTCTGGAAAAGACGGGACGCTCGTTCGGTTTGCACGCCGAGTTGAACTCAGTTGGATCTCGTGGGGTTCGTCGACGGGGTTGCGACAGGGTGAGTTTCCACCAGGCGGGGGTTGGAGGCTGCTACAGCTACTTCGTATAAGCCAGCGTGCGTCAATAACCGTCCATCAGATGTAATAGCTCCCCGAGACACATCGGTTGCATTTAAATGGCTGCTTAGCCAACTCTGTCTCGACGGCGACGTGGATCTATGGAATTCCATCAAGTTCCACGGGATCCCTTATCGTCCTAACCGGGTCGTCGTGCTCGGTGCTTCACCCCCCCCCCCCCTACCAACCAACATCCTCCGGCCATCCTAGTTCTGAAGCTTTTTCGAAGTGCCCCTTTTTTCCCGCGACGAGCGCGGTCGCCGAGAGTGCGTCACAAAGGAGAAGCAACTCTTTTCATGATCTGAAATCGATTGATTTGATTTTGATACGTTTCTGAAAGTTTCTTCTGCCTTGATCCTTCACCCTTCTCATTTCTGGTTTTTCCTCTTCACTATCGTGTCGCCTATTCACTTCTCAGTTTCTCCCTCCTCCGTCCGTTCCTTCCCACTTTTCCTCCTTCTCCCTTCTATCTTCTCCGTTCCTGTCTTCCCCTTTTTCCCTTCCCATCTTGACCCTTCCATTCTTTTCCCTTCTACCCTTCCCTTCTTTTCCCGTCATCCTTCGTCCTTCTTTTCCTTCACCTTTCATTCAACCATCATCCCTCCCCCCTTCGTCTTGCTTCATTTTCAAATGAACTTACACTCTCTCACCTCCTTACTTACTTCTTGGGAGCTTCCGCGTATTACGTATCGTGACATTTTAGTGTCCCTTTCCCAAGTTGCATTTAATCACCCGCACACCCACCATTTTCCGGACATCCTAGTTCAGAAGCTTCTTCAAACTTCCCCTTTAATTTATAATTTCTACCTTCCCTACTCCCCCTACACTATCCTTATTCAAGTTTATCCTTCTCCTGTACCCCTTCACCCCCTCCCTAACCTTTTTCCATGCTTTTATCTTTTGCATTCTTCCTTCTCCCATCACCCCTCTCCCTTCACCCCTCGCCAATCTTCCTTGTCTCTTCACCTTCCCCTCCTATTCTCTTCTCTCTTATCCCAGCTTCTCCTTTCCTTTCCATTCACCAGCGTCCCGTCATCACTCTTGTTTCCTTTCGAACAATGAATAATTATTTGAAACTCATGGATGCAAGTAAAAAATCCTTGTAATGAAGTTTCTAAGACTTTGTTTTGCATTTAAGAACATTCATATAATTTAAATATTAACTGGGATGGTAGATGACCCCAACAGATTAGGGTCCGTCCATGAATTATGTTACCAATTTGAGTTTTTTTTTTTGAGAATTCCTATCTTTCCTCTGATTTTGATGAACTTCTACTTTTTTCATTTTCTTCCTTAAATTTGAACTGAGTTCATAGAACCAAATAAGAAAACCAACGATTTCATTATATATTTGATTCGAAATTCATTTCGTTTGGTTGAAAATTCTCTTTTTTAATTAAAAATTGAATTATCCTGTTGAAAATGCAAGTGCTTTGTTCACAAATTTTGTAGTTAAAAATTTCAACTTCTGGTTTGAAAGTTGAACTACTTTCTTAAAAATCAATTTTTTTTTTGGTTGAAGATTCATCTCTTTCTTTCGCTAATTTGATAATTCACATATTTTGTAGAAAATCCTTCCATTTTTTGTTATAATTTCATATTTCTTAGTTGGAAATTGAAAAATTTGGATGATTTTTTTTTCTAGTTGAAGATTCAAGTACTTGATTGGAAATTCATGTACTTATATGAAAATTCGTCTTTTTGCTTCCTCATACAGGAAGCTATGTAATGGTAACATTTTCCAAAATTTTTAAATTCGTTTCAACAAACCATCCTCAATTTAAAAAATATCTAATTCAATATTCCGAACAATTGTTTGGTTGTATTTTATAACTGACCGAATGATTTCTAAAAATAATTATTGCATTTTTTGCCACTTAATAATCTTTTAAAAATCGTTTTTTTATAGCGTTTTTAATCGTTCATAGCCTGACTCTTCTTTAATATTAAAAAAAAAAAATTTCACTATTTTCTAAATTTGTATTTTTTGTAAATTTATATTTTTAAATTGATTTGAGACTTTGGCTTAAGTGAAAAATTAATCTTTTTCGTTGAAAAATCGTCTTTCTTGGTAGAAAATTATTCTTGTTGATCGAAAATTCAACCTCATGGTGGAAAATTAAACAATTTTGTTGAAAATTCATTTTCATGACAAAAAATGTAACTAATTCTTCTATGATTGAAAATTGATCTTTTTCAGACAAACATTTTATTAAATTTTGAAAAAAATTTAATTGATTTATTTCTTATTTTTTAATCATAACAAATTGAAACATTTTTTTGTAAAACCTTCTACCCTTTTTCGAAATTTAAGGAAATCTTTGAAATCAAAATTCCTCAAATATCTAATAAGTTTTTATTATTTTTGAATTGTTTCAAAACGGTAGGAAAAATAATCTTCTTGGTAACTAATTCACCATTTGAATAAAAGTTCATGTATTTAATGTTTGTTTGAGCATCAATCTTCTACAGTTGATGATTCATATATTTTGTTAGAAATTATGTTTTTTTGGTAGAAAATTGATTTTTTTTTGGTTGAAAATTAATTTTCTTCGTTGAAATTAGTTTTTTTTTCATTGAAAATCACTTTTTGTAATTGAAAATTTAACTAAAGTGTTTGTCGAGATTTTTGTTATAGACATTTAATCTTTTTGTTAGAAAATTTATTTGTTTGGTTGAAAATTTAACATTTTCGTTGAAAATTTAGTTTATTTACTGAAAAACTTACTTCTTCAACTAAAAATTAAACTGTTTCATTCTTCGTTGAAAATTGAACTTTTTTAGTGAAAATTCATCTATTTTGTTGAAAAAATTCTCCTCTTTTGGTACAAAATTAACCTTATTGGTTGAAAATTCATGTATTTGGTCGAAAAGTATTATTTACTGGTAGAAAATTAATCATTTTGGTAGAATTTCATTTCTTTGGTCGAAAATTAGCTTTCTATTGAAAATTCAAATATTTCTTGGAAAAGTATTTCATTCGCCTAAAAACTTATTCCTTTGATTGAAAATTAAACCATTCTATTTTTTGTTGAAAATTTATCTTTTTTTGGTTAAAAATTTCTCTATTTTGTTGAAAATTTGTCTTTTCGGGTAGAAAATGCATCTTCTGGGTTGAAAATTCAACTGTTTTATTACATATTTATTTTTTTGGTTGTAGATGTATCAGTCTAGTTACAAGTTCGTTTGAAAATGAATGTTTTTGGTTGAAAATTCATTGACTTAATTAAAAATTAGTTATTTTTTTTTATTGAGAATTACTTTTTGTAATTGAAAATTTAACTAAAGTGTTTGTCGAAAAATTTTTCATAGAAATTTCATCTTTTTGTTAGAAAATTCATTTGTTTGGTTGAAAATTTAATTTTTTCGTTGAAAATTTAGTTTATTTACCGAAAAACTTATTTCTTTAACAAAAAATTAAACTATTTTATTCTTTGTTGAAGATTTAACTTTTTTAGTTGAAAACTCATCTTTTTTAGTTGAAAATTCATCTTTTTTTGTTAAAAAAATTCTCATTTTTTTGTACAAAATTAACCTTATTGGTTAAAAATTCATGTATTTGGTCGGAAATTATCCTTTTCTGATAGAAAATTCATCTTTTTGGTCGAATTTCATTTCTTTGGTTGAAAATTAGCTTTTCATTGAAAATTCAACTATTTCTTGAAAAAGCATTTTATTTGCCTAAAAACTTATTTTCCTGATTGAAAATTAAACCATTCTATTTTTTGTTGAAAATTTTGTTGCTGTTGTTAAAAATTCATCTATTTTGTTAAAAATTTGTCTTTTTGGGTAGAAAATTCATCTTCTGGGTTGAAAATTCAACTATTTGATTACACATTTATTTTTTTTATTGTAGATGTATCATTTTAGTTACAAGTTCATTTCTTTTGTTAAAAATTTAACATATTACAATATTTTCTCTTACTAAAAATGCAGCTATTCCATTCTTGTTATAAAATTAATCTTTTTCATTTGAAAGTTCACTTATTTTGTTAAAAACTGATCTTTTTTAGCAGAAAATTCAATTATTTTGATAAAAAATACATATTTTTGTTTTGTGAAATCAACTATTTTTTCTTAATTAGTCTTTACGACTTTTTTATGACATTTTGGATAAGTTTTTTTTTCTTTGTTGATTGAAAAAATTTTCTTGGTTAAAAATTCAACTTTCATGTCGAAAATTCGTATCCTTCAACTTCTTTTTAGATCCCAGAAAATCCTTTAAAATCATTGATAATCCCTCGAATACCATTAAAATCCTTTAAAATCTCTTGAAATGCCTTTAATTTTCTCTCAAAATTACTTAAAAATACCTCGCGTTTCCGCAAACCCGTTTAAAATATTTTAAAATTTCACGAAATCCCTTGAAGTGCAATTTCCTGAAATCCATTTAAATCTTTCGAAAACCTGTAAAATCCTGTGGAATGCTTTGAAATCATGTAATTTGCTTTAAAGCTTTAAAAATTCCAGGACACTTTGGGAATTTCTTACAATATCTCAAAAATTGGGAAAATTCTTGGAAATCCATTGCAATCTTTTAAAATGTCTTAAAATTCTTAAAAATTTCGTGATGTTCTTTTGAATTTTCTGAAATACTTCGAGATCCTTGAAAAGTTTTCTGAAAAAATTGGAAATCCTTCAAAATCTCTTAAAATTCTTTTATCTTAAAAACATTGAATCAAGTTATAACCTATATCATAATTGAGGGCACATTTTAGGATTTTTTGAGTGGTAGGGGTTGGTTTCAGAAAAATTAGATTTCCGATTTTAGTGACTTCTAAATGAACCCTTAGGTACGGTATGGTCAGAATTACGTATGCATGATTTGCTTAAGGGTTTTTTAGTGACAAGGGTTAATTGCTGAAAATTCTGGTCCTTCAATGCCCTGAATAAGCCCTTAACTATAATATAGGTCACAACTCGATTCGAGAATATGTTTACGTCAGCTTAACATACCCATAGTAACTGTTGCCTGAAGGCCGTTATTTTCAACAATATCTTCTGCATTTTTGAAATATTTTTCTACAAACGCTTTCTAGGAGAAAGTACCTTTCTCAAAAAATTTATTTTCTTCTAAGCCTCCATCCTCATTACCACCCCCAAGACTCAAAACCTAGAAAACCAATCTATCCAGTCTCCGAAACCCATTCCTCCAGTTTTAATTTCGATAAGTTTTTTCTCCATGTATTCGTCTATCATGATCCCCTCTGTTCCACTTCCACCCCTCCGCCTTTTCCCGTTGCACTTCTAGACCGGTTAATCCCACTCGCGGCATATCGAAGCCGCGGGTTAGGAGCGCCGGTTAGTCGGTGGCAGTGTTAAAGGGGTTAAAGGGCGCAGAGCAAGGTGGAAGGGGTGTACACGTATATAGTTACGAAGAGGTTGAGAGGATAAAGGATAGGGGATGAGAGGATAGAGGAACGAAGCGAAGAGAGAGGGTTATATGGCTACGGCAAAGGGATCTGCATGGCGGCTCCACCGCGTCGCAAATCACTTAAACTGCGGAGGGCTGGAGGTGCGCTGGAGGGCGAGAGCCTCGACTCGTGGGGGTGGGGGTGGATGGTCGAGGGCGACGGTGGAAGGGTGCAGGGTGATTATAAGACCGCTCGGGGTTGCTGGCTAGCGAGGTACTACCATCCGTTATGACTATAAATCTAAGATAACAATAACGCCCTCCGCCTCCACCTACGCCACTTCTGTCTCTTTCTTCCACCCCTCACCCCCTCAGCGCCTGTTTCTGCCTTACCCCACCCCTTTACCGGCTTTGCCGACCCCGCCAACGGTCCTCTTTCGTTTGTCCAGCAGGCATTAATGCCTCTGCCTTTCTGCCTGCTCTGCGATCCTCTCTAGCCATTCGACACACGTGCTAAATCTGATCCAGATACTGATATTCGTCAATCTTTACTTCAAATCCTACCTAAATCCCCAGAAGGTGATAAAACTGAAATAAGTCATTGCTTAATCACTTTTACTGTTGAAATAGCTGGTAATTGTCATTTTTGATGGAGAAAAGAATCTGGGGACTCATGAGAAAAGTGGGTAACAGACTTGGAAAATGAATTCGTTCTTCTCTTTCCTTTATTCGATAGTCTTATAAATTCATACCTTTTCTACTTACGATGTCTTCTTTCAGCCCGAACAAATCTTTTTCAAATTCATCTAAATTTTGTTCGGAAAAAAGCTCAAATCGGATCATAATTGTAAATTCTAGGCTAGTTTGTCTATGGAAACGTTACTCGCACCACTTTCTGCTGTATCAGTGGAATGAGTATGTTACAGCCAGACTTTGAACAGTCTTATTCTTATACGAGAATGAGTTATTTTTTATAATTTTTCATGTTACGATAGCTCACAAAAATTCTTTTTGATCAAGAAAAGAGTCCGCGAAACAAAGTTGCAGTTTTTTAATGGGAGTAATATAATAATTATAGTCTTACTAGTACATGCCTTTTCTACTGGTGCTGCAAAGTGGGTCAAAAAAGGGTTTTCATTTTTCATTATTCAACAAATGATTCCACATTCGAACCTTTTTTATATGAACGATCCTATTTTCTTGCAACTACTCATATTTATTTCAAATATCATGGAATCAGTAAACATACTCGTTACAGATAATATTTAGCAGGTAACAATATCACAAATATTAGATGTTTTTTTTATTGACCAGTTAACGAGCGAAAATGCTACTTGAAGATTAAAAATTTCTAACATATTAGCGAACTTCTTTGCTAATGATACTTTATCAACGGAAAATAATTCTTTATTTAATAAAACGTTCCATAAACAAATGACGAGAACGCCGATTTTTAATGAAATCGCTCTTTGATAAAGTGTCATCCGAAAAAAATTTTCCAGTAACTTAAACCTGATTAAGTTGAAAAAAGCCATTCTGACGGTTAAAAATTGACAAAAATCTGTATTTTTTCATCAAATTTATTTGAACAATTAAAAATTGTTGGGAATATTCAAAATGTTATTCATATTGTTTGTTTTCGACATACTGAACAAGAATTAAAAAATAAAGTCTTGAAGTATGTTCAATCTTGAAGTAACATTTGCACTCATTAATTTGTTAATGAAAAATGAACTTTGTTCATGAATAAAAAATAGTGAATTGGCCTTAGCGAATCTCTTTGAAATTTAGCTGACTTCCATTAAAAAAAGCACAACTCGGAACAAAATTGAAAGCTCTAGACTGGTCTGTCCAGAAATTTTTTCTGCCCCACTGTGCGTTATTCAGTGGAAAATGTGTGTCACAACAAGGCAAAAAAAATTATTCATTGGTTCGTCAGGAAAAGAATACAACGATGAATAATTTAAAAATAATTTTTGATGATATACTAGATTTTCATAATATCTGATTTGGAAGTGTTTTTTAAAAATAAAATTTCAGGAGATTTCGCTTTAATTTCACGAAGCAGGTTTGAAAAAAACTGTATTGTTTCTTCATCTAATAACGAAAATATTAAAAAAAAGAAATTTTGTCTTCTTAAGAGTGCTGTCTTATGAGACATATTAGGATTTATTCCAAGATATGTAGAATCAGTGACCCAAATATTGAAAAAAGTTTCACAGTTGCAACCCGGATGTTTGAAAATTTTTTATATTTGTTCATAAACAAATAACAAGATGATAAATAAATAAATAAAATGAAATAAATAAAATAAATAAATGAATAATAAGATAAATAACAATTATTAGACAATGAGAGTTTTTCTATTGAGTTAATAACAGTATTTAAATAATTTTTTTAAGTTTATAAACCATGAACTATTAAACTCATCAGGTATTTGCAATAAAATAATAAAAATTTTTTTTTCAGAATCTATAAAAATTCAGTCGACAATAACAGATAGTTATCGTATTCATACATCCAATATCAATTTATGAATGGCCAAACAAACTTAATTAACAAAAGTACTATTGGGTTCTTTCAACGTAATAAAATGTGAATAACTAAGTTTTACAGTTTTGAGAATTTGAGATGATAATCAATATTTGCTGTTATTGTTAATGCCACCTGGGTTAACAAATCTGCAGTATTTGTTCCGAATTTTTGGGGCTAGTCCATCCCCTTACCAATACATACATTTTCTACTGGTGGTATGTCAGTGGAAGAAGTGAGTCACAGCCAGACTTGCTAAAAGATTAATTCTTTTCTTTTTCTTCAGTCAGAAAAAACTGATTGTTTCTTTCTTTTTCTTTTCAAGGGCTACCGAACATTTTTTTTTCTACATGCTTCTCAATAATATACTAAGAGGATGACTCACAAAAAAATATTCGATTTTGAAATAACTTAATAATTATGTTTGCTGAAGGAAAGAATTTGCAAATTGAAGTTGCAGATCTTTACATTTAAATACGACAGTAATTAGAGTCTTACCAATACATGTACTTTCTACTTTCAAGTTATCAGTGGAAAAGGTAGGGTCATAGTCAGACTTACAAAAAGATTCATTCTTTTCTTTTTCTCCAGTCAGAGAAAAAACTAATTATTCCTTCCTTTTTCTTTACACGGGCTACCCAAAATCCTCTTTTCTATATGCTTCTCCGTAATACAGTACGAGGATGACTCATTAAAAAAAAGTCGCTTTTGAAGTAGCTTATAATAATCATGTTTGGTAAAGAGAACAATTTGCATATTGAAATTACAGATCTTCAAATTTAAATACGACAATAACGATAGTCTTACCAATACATGCATTTTCTACTGGCAGTGGAAAAGGTGGGTCGCAGTCAGACTTTATAAAATATTGATCTATTCATTAATTTTTCAGTTTCTAAGGGCTTTAAATATAGTTTCTTACACTTGTCCGACAATAAAACACTACGTGGATCATTAAAAAGCATTTCCATGTTCTCTCTCTTTTCTCATTAGATAAAAAAGTAGAATGAGACATTTCGTGAATATCTGTAAAGTTTATAAATAAATTTATTTACCCTTCTCATGTTCAAGTTTCCATTCCAATTTCCTTAAATCGTTTAAATTCAGAAATTACAGTAAATTTCAGTAAAGTAAATTTGGTAGAAAGGCAAGTGAAAATGGACATTCAAGGTAAGCCCGAGTAGCGATTGTCGTTCAGAGCTGGGCGTACCTCGTAGCGTTTCAGATTAACGTTTGCACTCGCAACGATTTTAATTGGCCTTAATGTCGTAAACATCAGTGAATGCGTTAATGAAAAGAGCCTCAACGCTCGGCATTATTATTCGCTACATTAAGTCGCCAAATGAAATTCGCAATCGATGATCACGATGCTTTTCCCAACCCCCTTCCTCTGGCCAAATCAGCCCTCAATGCACAAACGCTCCAACGAAAGAGTCATAATCCGCCGCGTACATAATAATAAATATGTACCTATACCCGGGTTTATCGTAATAATGAGTTCACTGATTCCCGGTGCAAAAGTGCCAAAGGTGGATATTTTGGATGATTTCGCCCGCGGAAATGCATTGGCTATTATTAATGTATACGCTTCGAATATATATTTTGCTCCCATTTGGACTCGCACCATTATAAATATTTTTCCATTAACTTTCAACAATTCATTGCCTTTTTCGATCGCTCTTTCGTGTTCAAATTATTTTATTGAAAAATAATATTTATTAATAACGTCATTATTCTGAAAGAGATCACGTTTTTCATTTTTATTTTCCCAATTTTATTGGAATACTGCAGATGACTTTTATTGCCTTTTCAGATTTGTTTTTACGTATTTCAATTTCAAGGAGACAATTTCATATAGAAATTATTCACATTCAAGGATACAAAACTAATTTTTTCATCGGGAATCATTGATTTATTTCGAAAAGTCTTTCTTTAGATTCACTTAGTATTGAATCACACTTCTGGAAGATTTACGTAAGAAAATGTTGTATAATTTTCGACTAAACAATATGAATATTCTACAAGGAATAACATAGCTCAATTCTCAGTTGAAAAAAATTAATTTTTATTTTAAACAATCAATTTTCTGCACTGATTTAAACACAAAATAAGTTTTACAAAGTAAATATATGAAATTTCTATCAAAAAAGATTAATCTTTCACTACAATGATGAATCATCAACTGGAATAGTTACATTTTCGGTTCATGGAATAAAATTTCTACCAAAAAAGATCCATTTTTAACAAAATAGTTGAATTTTCAACTGAAACGATGAATTTTCAATAAAAAATGCAATAGTTTAATTTATTTCGAGAAATTGAATTTTTAAGAAAGCAAAAAAAAATTTTAAATAAGTCACATTTTCAGTCGAGAAACAAATATTCAACAATGAGTTTAAATTTCAATCCAGAAGATTGATTTTCAACCAGAAAATACGACTTTTCAACAAAATACATGAATTCTAAACCAAACTGTTGAATTTGCATCTAAAAAGGATTAACTTTTAACTAAATAGTTGAATTTTCAGCTAAAAACGACAAATTGTCAACCAAAAATTAAATAGTTAAATTTAAGTTATAAAGTTACTTTTCAGCAAACAAAAAAAGTAGTATTCTGCACCAAATTTCTGAATTTTCAAACTGAAAAAGATTCATATTTGACCAAATATTTTAACTTTCTACATACGAAAATAAATTTTGAAAGAACTGGATTAATTTATAATTAAAAAATATAAATTTTATGCGAAAACTAGAATAGTAGAATATCACTTGAAAAATTAATTTTCAATCAAATAAATACATTGAAAAAAATGTATTTTTGAAAAAGAAGTTTAAATTTGTACCAAAATAAATAAATCTCTATGTGAAAAATATTAATTTTGAACCAAGTATTTTAATTTTCAACTTTTTTTTACTAAAAATGGAATATCTGAATATCAGTTTAAAAATGAATTTCTAAGAAAGTACTTCAACATTTAACAAAAGAGTGGAATTTTCTACTGAAATAATTAAATTTTTAACTAAAAAAGATGAATTTTCAATCGAATAGTCGAATTTCCAACAAAGAGCGAAATTGTTACATTTTGAGTTACAAAAATTAATATTTAACAAAAAAAAACGTATTTTCAAATATGAATTTCCTAAAAAAATATAATTTTGAACCGAATAGTTTAATTTTCTACCAAATATTTAAATTTTGAACCCAAGAAGATGAACTTTTAATGAAGAAGATTGATTGCCCACCAAAAAGACGTATTTTCAGCAAATACATGAACTTACAACCAAATAATTTTCTAATGTTAAATTTTGTCGATTACTGGTAAAATAATTTTCCCGTTTCTCCAGAAAATTATTTGATCAGTAATCGAGAGAAATTTAACATCAGAAAATTAATTAATTATTTACCCTGGTCGATGAAATAACATCTTTTGAACTTTGAGGCAAAAGCGACCAATATTAATTTTTAAAAAATGTGATTTTTAACCAAAAAAATGAAGTGTTAACATAATTGTTGAATTTTCAAAAAAATAATTAAATTTCCTACTAAATAATACAACTTTTGCCCAGAAAACATGAATTCTCGAACAAAAATATAATAGTGAACTTTTCAACCAAAAATAGTTCAATTTTAAATTAAAAAGATCCAGTTCCACCTAAAATGACGAATCTTCAACTAAAATAGTTCCAGTTTCATAAAAAAATTAATTTAGAAAAAATCGACACTGGAAATTATGCTTTTTTCCCCTTGAAGTGTTTCTATGTTTTTCTCAAATTAAAAAACTGTTGCATATCTTACAACAATTGCATTTTTCAATAATAAATTATCTACTTTTATAAAGTTGAAAAAATGTGGATTGAACACTTCATTCCTGAGGAGATTCAAAAATAAATTAGTCATATTTAAAAAAATGTAATGAGCTTGAATTTTTCAATCGCTTCTACAAATCAGATAGAAAAATCGAAGGTGGATTTTGATCTACAAATTTCAGAACGAAATAAAAGAATAGACACTTCTCACAAATTCCTTTTTTTAGATAATATATGGTTATATATTTTTATGTTCCATGTTGAAATTGAAAAAAAAAATTTGTTGGCAAGGACCCTATCATTATGATGCGAAATTTTCTGATCATATAGATCCGAAATCTGTATAAAAGCGTTGCATATCATTTTGATCCAATTTCGGCAACAAATATATGTTTCAAAAGGAAATAAAGGGGAATTTCTTGCAATTATAAAAATTTACGTTCTCTGTTTTGGCATCAGGGGGGGGGGGGGGCAGCACCGAGAAGGCTGTCCCAATGAGGAAAATCTAGGAATGAAGAGGCGTTTTGCTACATCTGCCGCTGCGTCGTCCATCACGAAAGCTACCGTGCCGGCTAATACACGTATAATTACTCCTTTCTAAGATTTATTTTAATTAGCCCCTATATCTTTCCCTAACGACCAGCGCTCTGATTTAACGCAAACTGTTTCAACCTCCCTGCAGAGTCTCGTCTCGACTCCCCACTTTCCTAGCAATCCAATTATTCCTATCGTTGAAACTTTTTCTACGATCTCGGTCGTCATTGGCCATTGAAAAAATCAATTTTTATACTCAAGAAAGAGGTTTATATTATTCTAGATTAGCAGTGAATGCATGCGCGCAAAATGTGCTTTCACATATACCTATGCTGATCATTGGTAATAAAATTTGTTTATAAAATGACAACTTATTTAATTTATAAAATTTATAAAATTTCTGTTAAAGCAATAGAGAAACTGTTTTTTTTCTATGAATTGTGATAATTCAGTGCGAATCATTCTACTTTGGGAAGGCTGCTCGAATATTTTTCATAAGTTTGGATATTTGTTCCGAATTTTCGGGACTAGTCCTTCCCCTTAACAATACATACGTTTTCTACTGCTGGCATATCAGTGGAAGAGGTGGGTCACAGTCAGACTTAAAAAAAGATACAATCTTCTCGTTTTATTCAGTCAGAAAAAAATAATCATTCATTTCTTTTTTGTCAAGGGCTACCCAACATCCTTTTTTCTGCATGCTTTTCAGTAGTACACTACGATGATGACTCATTACAAAAAATGTCGATTTTGAAATAATTTAAAATAATTATGTTTGCTGAAGGAAAGAATTTACAAATTGAATTTGCAGATCTTTAAATTTAAATGCGACAATAATGATAGTCTTACCAATACATACATTGCCTACTGGAAATGTATCAGTGGAAAAGGTGGGTCGCAACCAGACTTTACAAAAGATTGATTAATTTATTTTTCTTTTTGTTAGATAAAGAAAAAAATTTGCGAATTGAAGTTGCAGATCTTTAAATTTGAATACAACAATAATGCTAGTCTAACTAATATATAATTTTTCTACTGATAATGTATCTCGACTCTCCACTTTCCTAACAATCCAATTATTCCTAACGTTGAAACTTTTTCTACAATCTCGGTAGTCATTGGCCATTGAAAAAATCAATTTTTATCTCTAAAAAGAGGTTTATATCATTATAGACTAGCAGTAAATGCACGCGCGCAAAATGTGCTTTTACCTACATATGTATTCATTTTCTAATATTAAAACATAAACAATTGAAAAATTCATAAACAAATTCATTTAAATAATAGTTCTTCAGAAAGTTAATAAAATAGTTCAAACTATTTAATAAATTATTACATAAATTATGAATGGTCACCTCTATAAACAAAAACAAATTTTCAGCTTATTTCCTGTTAACGAAGATTTTTCCAGGTCATTAAAATAAAAAAATTTTGGATTCTATAACTGAAAAAATTTTCAATTAAAGTAATAAATACTTAACTGCAACTTGAAGTCATCATAACTATTCCACATTTCAAGCATTTGAAATTCAAATTGAATATTTTTAAGTATAACCCTTGTAATGTCACATATTATTATTCAATTTTTAGTGAGTTTGATTTGGAATTCTTTCAATATTAAAACATTAAATTTTGTATTTCCAGTATTTTCCTATATTTAAAGAGGATATTTTTTCATTTTCAGCCTTTTCATCGAGCTGGAAGGAAGGAAATTTTGCTTTTAATTCTCTAATGTATTGGAGAAGGTTTTTTTTAATTTTCAACGTTTTTATTAACATTTTCATCGAGTTGAAGGCAGGTATATTCTTTATGTTCAATATTCCGTTACGATAATAAAAAAAAAATTTTTATTTTGAATCTTTCTGAATCGGAAAAGTTTTTATTTTGTGAAATTGGTATTGCAAGAGAAAAAATTTAGGTATTTAATTCTTCTCTAAAATGAAAGAAGAATTGTGTTTCGAATTGTGTTTCGACGAAGTTTTTATTTTCACTTTTTTATTTCACTTGGGTGGAGGACATTTTGGTATTCATTTGTTTTTGGAAGGGAAGAGGGAATTTTTGTCAACAAATATTTTCTAAATTGAAATAGGGACATTTTGTTTCTTAACTTTTTTATTAGGTTGAAAGAAAAAAAGTTTTGATTTATAATTTCGTTTTCTGAATTGGAAGAAGGAATTTTTGTCAACAATTATTTTCTAAATTGGAATGGGGACATTTTGCATTCTTCACATTTTGATCAGGTTGAAATTCAGAAAATAAATTTTGTGTTCTAATTTTGTTTTCTGAATTGTGAGAGGAAATTTTTTAGGTTAATATTTTTTAAAGATTAAATTTTGAAATATTTCTTCCATATTATTTTCATTTTGAGAAATGGAAACAAGTATAAAAATGAGTTTCCCCAAATTCTGACAGAAAAAAATTCCAAAAAATGTTTGGTTTCAATTTTTTGTCAGAATTATATCTTTTTTTACTTATAAAAAAAATTGATTTTGGCTCTCCTGGATCACGAGATATCATCTTATTGGAACTGTGAGTATTTGGCTCTCAGTAAACAAAAATTTGTAAGTTAACAATAAATTTCAAATATGATTAAAAAATGAATAAATATGATCAGCAGGGTAGTCCAAAAAAATCTTTTGAAATTAATATGGGATTTGAAATGGGAAAAGCTCGATTCATACAAAATGAAAAAAGTACTTTTTATCAACTTTTTTTGTTGACTTGCATTATTTATTACGTTACTAAGTAAAAATTAGGTGAAAAGTCAAAAATTTCAGAAGAAAGTGCAACTATATAGCATTAATAAAAAACAAGATAGGTAAAAACAATAATAATTAATTTCGTTTTAACAAATAATTTTATTAACCTCGATTCATTACTTAACACGCGTTGATTAAAAATTTGAAAAAAGTGGCATTTTTTGGAAAAAACTGCAATTTTCTAGCATTATTCTAGGAGAATATTAATAACAATGAATTGTTAAAACAATTATGTTTGTTAACAATAATTAATTATCACGTCACTGTGATTGAAAATAGGACAAGAAGTGGGCAATTTAAATTTACCCTGAGCTTGACCTTCAAGGTTATTGCAAGGTCAACTTAGTTTTTTTAATTGGTAATCCTTATTTTTGACAACGGAAATCGAAAGTGCGGAAAATTTCACATCCAAACATGTACTCAGCTCATGGGTCAAGGATGACCTTGAGCTTCAGCAGAAGGTTTTTAGGATTGACCCAGGCATGGGTCGGGTCCAATTTGTACTCCTTCGGCTCAGATGTTTCCGAAAAGGTCGATTATTCTAGGAGAATATAAATAACAATGAATTGTTAAAACAATTACCTTTGTTAACAATGATTAATTATCACATCACTCTGATTGAAAATAGGACAAGAAGTGGGAATTTTATTTGACCCAGAGCTTAACCTTCAAGGTTATTTCAAGGCCAACTTCGTTTTTCTAATTGGAAATCCCTATTTTTGACAACAGAAATCGAAAGAGCGGAAAATTTCAAATCCAAACATGTACTCCGGTCATGGGTCAAGGACGACCTTGAGCTTGAGCTGTAGGTTTTTAGGCTTGACTCAGGAATGGGTCGGGTCCAATTTGAACTGCTTCGGCTCAGATGTTTCCGAAAAGGTCGAGGTAATTCTTGAAGTAACTTTAACGAGAAACCCAGCAGTGACCTTGAGTTTAACCTCCAAGGTCATTTCAAGGTCAACTTCGTTTTTAAAAGTGGAAACCCCTATTTTTGACAACAGCAATCGGAAGAGCGGGGAATTTTGCGCCCAAACATGTACTCAGGCCATGGGTCAAGAGTGATCTTGAACTTGAGCTGAAGGTTATTCTGCTTGACCCAGGAATGAGGCGAGTCCAATCTGTACTGCTGCGGCTCAGGTGTTTACGAAAAGCGTCGAGGTCATTAGTTGAGTAACATTCAACGAGGAATCCAGAAGTGACCTTAAATTTGACCTTCAAGGTTATTTCAGGGTCTAATTTCTTTTTTTTCAATGTGGGAACCCCTATTTTTGACTACGGCAATCGGAGGAGCAGGGAATTTTATGTCCAAAAATGGAATCAGGTCATGGGTCAAGGATGACCTTGAGCTTGAGCTGAAGGTTTTTAGGCTTGACCCAGGTATGAGGCAGGTCTAATCTGTTTATTATTATTCGTCGGTTTGATGCTAGCATAACTAATATTGAATACGCACATTTTTTTCTAATTTTTTTAATTTTAAAATTTTCAATTTTGTTTGATTTTCAAAATTTTTTAAATCAACTTTTTTTTTACCTTGAGGGTCAATGTCAAGGTCAAATTTGAGCTCACCACTGGATTCCTCGTTAAAAGTTACACCAAGAATGACCTAGACTTTTTTAGTAAACACCAGAACCAAAGCAGTATAGATTGGACCCGATCCATACCTGGGTCAAGCCTAAAAACCTTCAGCTGAAGTTCAAGGTCGTCCTTGACCCATAACCTGAGTACATGTTAGGACGCAACATTTTCCGCTGTTGTCAAAAATAGGGGTTCCCAATTAAAAAAACAAAGGTGGCCTTGAAATAACCTTGGAGGTTAAGATCAAGGTCAAATTCAAGGTCACCATTGGATTCCTCGGTAAAAGTTACTCTAAGAATGATCTCGACATTTTTCGTTAAAGCTTGAGCCACAGCAGTACAGATTGTACCCGCCCCATACCTGGGTCAAGCCTAATAACCTTATGCTGAAGTTCAAGGTCACCTTTACCCATGACCAAAGTACATTTTTGACGTAAAATTTCCCGCTCTTTCGATTGTTGTTGTCAAAAATAGGGTTCCCAATTAGAAAAAAAAGTTGACCTTGGAATAACCTTTAAGTTCAATATCAAGGTCATATTCAAGGTCACCACTGGATTCCTCGTTAAAAGTTACCTCAAGAAAAAGTTGTCTCTAGAAAAACATTTCGAGTCTATACAAAAATCAATAACTATATAGAAAAGTTATGATGGATAGTATAGTCGTCCGCGCCGGACCCCTCGGGTCGTTTCGCGTTATGTTACGCATGTTTACGTCTCCCGTGTAAATAGAGAGTGAGTCAGTCTGACTATTTTGGAAGCTGAGCTCGCGAGCTCGATCGCGCTCCATTAACTCGTTCATAGGCGGTCTAGCAGTAATGTGCAGGCATCCCCATCCCCTCTAAGCTGGCACTAAATCAACCCCTTAGTCGAAAATCGCTCTTACCCTACCGCCAAAGGCAAACTTGAGTCTCAAGCCAAACATACGAACGAATCGGATTCGGGGTCGCGTCTTGAAGCCGTAAGATCGCGAGAAATCGTAATCGCCGTAAACCTGAGACTTAGGCGAGACCGCTAATTCTCTCA
>CAKNXH010000864.1:136330-155750 GCA_932178445.1 Andricus quercusramuli | reverse complement strand
GGTGCTCGCACGACTCGTTGGTGCGAGCGCACCAATCCTTCGTGTGAAACAGAAAAAAAGAGAAACCACCCCAACTATTGGGGTGTAAACCCGAGCCACTGGGGAATTATTCGCTCCGTGTAATATTTTCCTAAAATTAATTTTTCAAAATGAAAGATCATTTTTAATTTTCCTAGGAATCATAAGAAAATTATTTTTATTCCCTTGAAGCCTTCACAATTCTTAAGAATGAATAGTCAGATATTTCTAAATATAAAGTAGCTCTTTATCTTAACTAAAAAACTCGAAATTGAATTCTGTAAAAATGGAATCTTTTAGACTAAAACAATATTTAAAATTTAATTAAAGCTTTTGATTATGAATATATTATTTTAAACTTATTTTGAAATTGAAAATAGACATTTATTCAACTAATAATATTTTCCAATTGAAACAGTTTAATTTTTGATGCAAAAATCTGGAAATTCTGAAATTGAGAACTGATTTCCAATCGTTTTAAAAAATCGTCCTTCACTTTTTAATCCTTAAAGTACAGTTCAATTCTACAAATCATTAATTTAATTTATATTCACAGTTGATCAACTGAAAATGTTTTTCATCCAAAACCATCAATTTCAAACGCTTCTAATTTCTAGTTGCTTAAGTCTATAAAACTGCATTTAAAAATTCTTCAAATTAAAATTTCCACTAGGGTTCTTATAAAACATTGTTCATTTTGAAATGAGTTGAAACTGTTTTCAAGTCTAAGTTTCAATTTGGTCGTTTTTGCGATACAAAGTAATGAGTTGGAAAATATAATGCGTTTTGGACGTGATGATAGTGGAAAGGATGCGTAAAGAGGGTTTATGATGGCTAATGTGAAGAAAGGGTCGATGTAAGCTGAAAGTGTCGGAATATGCTCGAGTCAGGGGGTCTGTATGTACCTATGTACATACCGCCCTTTCATGGACCTTACACTGTTAAACTTAAGCATGAAAGATGGTGATGCTTCCCAAGGGATCCCCTTCTGCTTATTTTTATTATTGAAGCTTCTTTCCTAATTGACAAAGTCACGATGATTTTCTCGAATCGCGCCTTTCAGAAACAATTGTGACAAACTCCTTCTCCCCTTTTCTCTTACAGTTCATAAAGTTTTACTATCTTTACAAAACAAGTTTTTTAAAAGAATTTTTAAGGAAAAACCTTACTTTATCGACTTTTTCCAGACCATTTATTAGAATTATTGTAGACAAAAATGACGCTTCGGAATCAGACCGATTCCCTCATCAGATTATATGTTATAAAAATTGAATAATTAGATACATGTACATATCATTTAAGAAAATATATAAAACATAAATAACAGAATAGTAAATTATAATACCTTTGATATTTCGCAGATAGGCGGTTAATATTTTGAAATATAAAACAGTTAGGTTAAATCCAAGAAATTTTTTTTCTCTCTCAAGAAAGGTATATTAAAATTGTAATTCTCGATATAACTATAGTGCTCATTTTAAAATAATTAGCACCTGTAATATAAACTATATGATGATGAAATTAAATACGTATTTGTGAGAAAAGATGCTAAATTAGCAAGTCTATAAATAAGATACTGATGCATTGTGAATTTACCTTAGTGATGACAAAGTATGTAGAATTTAATTAATATGTTGATTATTCGAATTTGAAAAATTCGTTATACTGAGAAAATTATCTGGATAATGATGCCTTTGAGCATGCGCATTATACTTTCCAAAGGACATAGGCGTAAGTACTATAAAAACTATATAATAAAATGAGTGATTGATTAATAATAATTGAACAGTAGAGGTATGAAATTCGAAGTTGTATATAAATTGACAGATGAAGTTAGGTAAAAAATAGTCAGACTCGTAGATAGAAGTGGACTTAACATAGTGAATCTAAGATCATATTTTATGATTCGTGGAAGAAGTCTAAATCAGTTATTTTGTTGAGACAGTTTTCGCCTTCTTTTTTAATGAAAACCATTTTAGTAGCCTTTTGAAATTTTGTGAAATTGTCCCTAAGAAAGGAATGGAGATGATTTCCTGTTTAACATCAATAATACCATCAACATTTGGGTTGTTATTAGAAAGTTGGTTTTTCTTCAAATCTAACTCAGTAAGTCATTTATTTATATGTTTCTGTACGAACTCATTGGGATAGATGTTATACCATAAGTATTTCTTAACAATTTGTAGATTATCTGAGTGGAAAGTATCATCAGACAGTAGAATAGCGGCATCAACAAGGTTCTTGACTATCCCTATTTTATGTTGAATAGGATGGTTGGATAAAAAATTCAGGAGTCTTCCGGAATAAGTTGTCTTCTAAACCAATTCGTAATAATAATGTTATTATAGTCTCGGCAAAGTAGTAAGTTTAATAAATTAATGGATTTTTTGTTTTCAATATCAAAGGTTAATTGTTATATCTTGTGGTAAGAATTAAACTGTGCTACAATAAAATTAATTTTATCTTCAGGAAGGATAAGAAAGGTATCATCCACATAACAAAAATATACTGGAATTTGAAAACCCAATGAGGGTGCCAAACGTTTGCCTATAAAATTGGTTATCAAATCTAAAGTAAGTGGAATCCATTAAGATGATACCCGTCTTAAAATCTTCTAATGGAATTTGTGTGTTTTTACTAATATGATGCCACCTATTCTCTATACCTTTAATAACCAGATCTAAAGGAAAGTTATTGAAAAGTGATGATACGTCTAAAGAAGCCATGATATGATTATCCGGGATTTCAGTTTTGCTAATGTTATCTTTAAGATTAAGTGAATTTTTAACAGAATATAGGTAGGTAAGGAGTCAGAAATTATCCTGTTCAATGTTTCAGCTAAAATATATGTAGGAGTATCAATAGAAGAAACAACAGGTCTGAGAGGATAATTTTGTTTATGAATCTTAGGAAGACCACAAAACCTAGCAATGTTAGTGTTTTCAGATATAAGATGCTTTCTTCTAACATTAGTGCTTAGAAACTGTTTAATTCTCCATCCAATAATTAATTGAAAATTTTCTCTTTCTAATTTTTTTCAAGGATCTACATCTATCTTTTCATAAGTGTTTGGATCATCAAGCATGTTATTAGCCTTGTCTATGTATTCCTGTCTATCCATCACTACAGTGACATTCCCTTTGTCTGCTCGTGTCACTAACAAGTCTTTATTAAAATTTAAATAATTATTAGTTAAGGTAATATTTTTAGCAATTGGTCTATCAGTGTTGGAAATGTGTGTAGGTTTTGTAATATAATTAGAAGTTAAGGTTCGAATCTTGTGTCTAATTTCATATTGGGCCTTATCTGGTATTTTTTCTAAGTTAGATTCCAAATCGTTAACAATTTCGAAAACATGTAGATGTTTCTTAGATACAAATTTGGAACTAAATTCTTCACCTAATCGAATGATATCAGCTACTGGATCTGGAATATCAGTGCTAGTTAAATTAATCAACCAAGGATCATTACTTTGTTGTAAGTTGTTATTAGCAAATGAAAGTCTATGTTTATTCAGAGTAGGAATCTCATAGCCTTGTTTGAATTTCAATTTTTTAAATTTTTTGTTCAATTTATTTTCAATTGATTTAGATTTGTAATTCAATCCTTCTTGATATTCGACTACATTCTGTAAGACTTTAGCTGGTAATAAAACGGCTAATCTAGTTCTAATCTTCTCGAATAAATTTGTTTTTAACGTCTGGGAATAACAATTTAGAATTTTTTAGCAAAAACCTTATTTTATCGACTTCTTCCAGACCATTTATTTTTTTTTTCTTCTTTATGTTTCATATTTTGTTTTACTTTAATGCTGTATTAGTACTTTCTTTATCCTCTTTTCTCACTGTTTGCCTTTTTCTTCAATTCCTTTCCATCCCTCCTCGTTTTTCAACTAAAAGAAATAATTCCAAAGTGGGTGTTGTGATAATTAGGGATTCTTCTATCCATAATAAGATGGTGAATATTGTTTCAATAATGATTTTCCGTCTTACGATTGAAGTCTTTCTCTACTTATTTTATTTCTCTACTTATGTATTTTTTATTATTTCTTTTAATTTCTTCTAAATTCTCCTTCCTGGACTCATTCACTCCTTTCTCTTTTATTTATTTTTTTTTCGTTATGGTTCTTGAATTTTTAATTCTCTTGAATTTGTTATATCTGCTTCTTAATTTTTTTTTAAATTTCTTTTCGGACCTTTTGCCTTCCACTACTTCATTTCTTAAATTCTTCTGATTCTAATTTTGAACTCTCCTTCTGGTAGGTGTAAATGGGAATATAAACACAACACAATATTTGACATTATTCTCAACATTCTTCAAAATCTTTCGAAATGTCCTGAAATTTTAAATTTGCTTTAAAAATTAATTTTTCCAGATAAAAAATCGTCTAAAAGTTTTCGAGGAATCTTAAGAAATCTTTTTTTCGAAAGAAACCTTTCCAAATTCTTAAAGGGTTTCTGACTTGAAATTATTTTTGAGTCTTTCAAAAGTTCTGAAGCTTTTCAAATATCATTCAAAGTGATTCATGGGGAAGTTTCAAATGATTTCTCTCTTAATAAATTCTAAGAGAAATTTGAAAAAGATTACAAAAAATTTCAAATTATTTCCTGAAATTTAAAAAAAAAAGTTAGTTTCAGAGATACTGAGCAGTTTCGAAACGATTCAAAAGTAATAAAAACTTATGACATATTTTATTAATTTTGTAAGGTTTCAAAAAATGAAAAAAATTTTTTGGGTTCCTGGGAAGGATATGGATGATTTTTTATTTTGAAAAATTAATTTCGAGAGAATACGTTGAAAGATTTCGAAATATTCTATAAGATTTCTAAGCTTTTCATAGAAGAATCTGTAATATTTTCAAAAAAATTTTTAATTTTGCAGAATTTGAAAAAAAGTCACTAAAATTTTTTCACTTGAAGTTAAAAAAACTAAACTGAAAATTAAGACACTCAAAGTGAAATAAATAAATTTGAATTTTTAACTTTTGAATTTAAAGTTCAAAATAATTAATGCAATCAGCAAGATTTCAAATTTTATACATTGTACAGTTAAAATATATAAAAAAATAGAAATCCAAGCTTGAATTTTTCCTAAAATTCTTTGAAAATCCTGCAAAAGTAAAAAACTACCTAAAAATCATCCGGATACTATTTGAAAATTTTTGAAATCTATTGAATATTTTATTAAAATTAATTTTCTGAATAACAAACAAAATTATTGTTAGTTTTCCTAGAAATTTCGATATACATTTTTTTGTTCATTTGAAATCTTTCAAAATGCTTAAAAAGCTTATAAATTTTGTGTTTGAAATCTGAAAAAATCTACCTTGTCTTTTTAATAATTTAAAATCTTTCCAAGTTTCAAATTATTTTGGAATCTTTTAAAAACTTCTGAATATATTTTTAATTTACAAGATCACTTACAAAATTATCAATAATTGTTCAATTAGCATTTATTAATAAAAAAAATTTCAATCTTTTTGAATATTCTCTCAAAATGAATTTTCCAAAATAAAAAATCATTTGAAATTTTTCAAGCAAGCTTACCATTTTTTTTTATTCTCTAAAAACCTTTAAAGATGCTTGAAAAGTTTCAAAATTTTATTTGGAAATCTTCAAAAATCAAAATTTAGTTTTTTATTTTTCGAAATCTTTTCCACTTTGAAATTAAATTTGGATCTTTTAAAAACTTGTAATTATCTCTCAAACCAACTGAAACTTTTTCCAAATTGATAGTTGTTCAATTGTTATTGTTATTTTATAATTTTCAGTTTTTAGTTTTTAATATTTGATTTATATTTGCTCATTTTGTGTAAAAAAATATTGCTAAATATTTCCGAAAAATGTTATTCTCAATTGAAAAATTTTCAAATTAAATGGATAAAAATGAAATTTCTTCAGATTGAAGCAATATATGAATAGAATTAGGAATTTAATAAGAGCATATAATTATTAATCTATTTTGAAATTATTTAAAATTAGGAATAGTTTTCAAAGTTCCAATCGGATGTTTATAATTGTTTAACTGCTATGGCTCTCAAATTAAAAAATTTATATTTTGAATATAAAAATCTGTAACTTGCTCAAATTTGAACAGATTCAGAATCATTCTGTAAAATCAATAATTGTTTAGTTTTCAATACTCGAACTAGAATTAAATGTGATTTATTATAATAGCAAGAGTTCTGGGCAGAAAAGAAATATTTTCAAAAATTGTAGTTCTAAAAGTATTGTTTTTAGAAATGTATATTTTTTACTTGTATTTTTTGTTAAGAATTGCAATTTTCTACAATAACTTACGTGAAATTAAACGAATTTTTATAACTTCAAGCACCCAAATTAAAAAAATATAAAATCCTGTAGTTTTCTGTAATACTCTGTAGATTTTCGCAGCTGAAAGAAAAAAATATTAATAGAAAGTTGAACAAATTTTTCAATTGTGGCAACTTATACTTTATTGTTAATTTTTTTTTCAAAAAGAAAAAATTTGCGATTTGTTTTTAACTGTATTTTTTTTTATATTTGGTCCATTTTTTACGAAAAATACAGGTGCTAATAAAAAAAGCACAGCTGTAGAAATTTCTAAAATTAAATTCATTCAGAAAAAAGACCTTCTTCTGCTCCGCTGGGATTCGAACACCAGATCAACTAATTGCCGCACAGGTGCTCTACCACTAAGCTACTGCAGAGGTGAGAAGAAGAATCCTTTTTCTGAATACTCTTTTTTTTGCAAGATGTTATGTTCCAATACAATTCAATTTTACCAGAAAACAGTAATATCATCGGAGATGATGACGATCGATCAGAAGAGAAATTTTTATATACACTGTGTGTAAATCTTTAACGTCTTTCCAGACAGAGTGGAGCTATAAATCAAAAAAAATTGTAAATTAAATCCATTCAGAAAAAAGATCTCCTTTCGCTCTGCTGGGAATCGAACGCCAGGTCAACAAATAGGTCGATTGCCAGTCAGGTGCTCTATCACGGATTGCTCTCTATAGAGTTGATCTGGTGTTCGAATCCCAGCGGGGTGAAAGGCGATCTTTCTTCTAAATGAATATAATTGAAATTTTTTAAAATTTATAGCTTTATCTAGTTTGGAAAGACGATGAAGATTTTCTCTATCAGAGGAGATAACTTTGATCGATATTGTAGATTTCCATTTTCACTGTGTATGTTAAGATTTCTATTGTGATTAATCCTTACCATCTCCCAGGATAAAACAGATTCCTGGTGAAGTTTTAGAAAAGTTGTACTTTATTGAAAAAACATTTTTCCCCGGGATACTCTTTCCTTTCATATTATTTCCAGTTTACTCTTTGTTAATTTATGCAAACAAAATTGCAATCACTTTGTTATAGACAACAAGAGCCAAGTTTTGAATAAAAATTGTGACCAGCAAGCACCATTACTTCCAAAAGATGAAGAGAATGATAATCTATTCAATAAACCCGATCTGCTAGGTACTTTGACGTCCTTTGATCCCCATTTAAAGAAAGAATAAAACCTGTAACGTTCGTTGTCGGAAGTCGAACCATCTCTTTCAGAGTATAGGTATCAAATAACGTTACTTCGTCCACCCTCGAGTTCTATATACTTATACCTATCCTTGATTGCTACGAGTGATTCCATTTGATTTTATTTCACTGTATCCTTTAGGCGAGACATAGGATTTCTGTTTAGCTTTGTGCCTCGGTTAGATTGAATAGCCCGAAGGGTTCAGGGCATACGTTCATGACTGTTTCATTTACAAATGTATTTCCTTTCAGACGGAACTTTCAATTTAGTTAGATGTTACCTACCAGGGTAGGAGTGAAGGGGGTGGTTACGATTCGGTTTGCCTATGCTACAAATAAGCCAATGGTCGGTAAAACCAGTTAGGAATCCACCTCGCGAAAACAATTTTCAGTGAACCAAGCTATTACATCCTCTTCTCATTTGGATATATTTTCCAACTGAGATTCCTTTCAGTTTGATGTGAGCTGCAACAAATGTTTTGGAAAATTCTGATGAAGCTCGGAAAGTTAAACTCAATCCGGAACTAAAGGTTTTGAATTGTAATTTTAATTAGTTCAGGTAATTAAAATTAGAGAACATGTGTATTAGGTAGCTTGAGAAGAGCATGATTTTGTATCAAGCTAACTGAAAATTTCATAAACATAAATACAATAAATAAACATGCATATAAAAATGATTCATTGTAGCCACTTGTGTCTAGAAACTTGCAGACCATGTCTGCTACATTACAGTTTACACATAAATCTTGATAATATTGACAGTGCATCTTTTTTCAACCAAATCATTTATTCCTTACTCTTTGTCTTATCTTTAAATTGATTTCTGCTTTCTATCCCTAACACTACCCTTTCCCTACAAATATTTTGCTACTCTGTCTACTCTTGTCCATTCTTATTTATCACTTTATTTTTCTTCCAGCAATTTATTTTCCATGACTTGTTTCAATACTTCTCTATCTTTTTTTGTCACTTCTTGATCAATCTTTATTCCATTTTTGTGCTATTTCCTCACTAATTCTGTGGGCATCTCCATTGTCGTTTCCTCTCCTCCTTCTTTCTGTTTTCCTCTCCTCCTTCTTTTTGCTTTCTGAAAACCATTGTTTTCGACTCATCTGCATATTTTATCAATTTATTTTCGATAGATTTTTCCCTAATCTTCTCATCACACTTTCCCACATCTCCTCTTCTATAGCTCTAAACACTGCAGATATTAGTGAGGAGGTAGACCTTCTTGTCTTCACCCTAACTCTCTCCAGAATTCTTCTGATCTTTCTTTCTCTACTCTTACCCTACTGATTGTTTATTTATATATCTCCCTTACCCTTCCTCTACAACATGCTGTTTTATAATATGTCACCTTTAGCAACATTTGTATGTATATATGTATGTATTTCTTCAGCCTTTCCATTAAGACCATAGCATATACCTTGTAAGCTGTATCCAAAAGAATTATTCCTCTGTAATTTTCCACCTTTCCTCTCCCTCTCGTTCCTTTCTTTATTGACGTTAACAACCCTTCCTATCATTTTTCGGAAACCCCCTCCCTATCCACACTCTTCAGCAGATCTTTTAGATTCCTTCTCTTTTCTCCGCTGATTACTTAGCCCATAACTTATCCCTGCCTTTATTTTCTTTAAGCTATAGTATTGTACTTCTATCTCCTCATCTTCTAGGGGATAAAGAAAATTTGGATGAGGATTCTCTGCTAGTTGAACGTTGCTTTTCTTACCCTCTTAATATTTCTTTAACATACTCCCTCCACTCATTAATTTTGATCTCATCACTTGTGCATTATTTTTTTCTTTCTCGTTTATTTTATAGACTACTTCTTTTTCTCTTCCATTTTATTACTACTAATCTCCTCTATTTATTTTTTTCTTTCCCTCATCTTTTCGCTCATAAAAATCTGTATACTTCTTCCCAGTCTCGAAATACTTCAACCTATCTGCTCTTCCTCTCTCCAGTCCTTATACATCATTTTCACTTCTTTTTCCTTTTCTTGCAATCAATGCCCCACCAGTGATCTTTCGAAATTCTTATCCCGCCTCTTTCTAATCTTAATCCTATATATTTTCTAACCTTCTTCAACTTTCCGTTAAATTCCCCTTACACAATCAAGAAATTGACCTTCTCTAACAATAATTTTTCCATCTTTTCCTTCTCTACTACCACTCCAATATCCCATACCATCTTTGTTTTTTTTTCTCACCAGTGCCCCATCCAATGTGACTTTCATTATCACTTTTTCCTCCATGCCCTTGCTAACTTCTATCATAATTTCTCCAAAAGCTCTACCATTGTCCGTTATTCTTGCTGCTCCTTGTAGTTCCTATCTAAACTCTTACGGTGATGGTATCGGGAAGAAGTTAGGGAAACTTAAAAAAGAAAGATTCAGACTTAAGAACAAAAACCAGATAAGCAGGAAGAGCCAAGTAAAGATGCATCATAGTTGGAACGTAGGATAGAGAAAGTAGAAAGTACGAACTAGGAGTTTAAAGAAGGGGAAAGTGGAAATGAGGATAACGGAATGTTCAGGAAAATAAAAATAGGAAGCAAAAAGATAGATAAAAAAAGAGGAACTATAGTGATGTGGCTCAGATTAGAGGGATAGAAACTGAACGGAAGAGCGGAAGAAGTGCTTGAAAGTATAGATGTGAAGGTAAAGTTAGAGGAAGTGTGTGGCGGAGGAGAGGAAGGGAGAAGAGGAGAAAAAACGCTACTGGTTTAACTAAAGGAATAAGAGCATGAGAGGAAAATGATGGCAGACAAGACGGCGTTATATAGAAGCCTGAAGATAAGAGAGGATGAATCGACATAAAAAGGAAGGAATATGCAGTATAAGTTGAGAGAAATATCGGAAAAGGAAAGAATGAAGAAAAAAAGAACAAAAGTAAGGTATGGGAGAATATAGATCAAAGCTATATGGTAGTATTGGGAAGAAGAAAGAAATGAGTAATAAGTGAGGTAACAGAGAACTAGGAGAGAAAAAAGACGGAGAGAAGAAAATCTGAAATATTAGGGAACAAAAGGAGGCGAGAAAAAATAGAAGGTAAGAATAAAAGATATGCTACTGGAATACCGCGAAATAGGAGAGCGATGATAGGAAATCTATGAGAAATTTAGAAAGATGGGATGTAGTACTAATGATGGAGACGTGGCTTGGTCAAAGGAATGGAAAAGAGTAAGGGAAATGTTACCATGAGTTGACAGGTAGCAGGTTCAGACTGCAAAGCGGAAAATTAAAACAAGAAGAGCAATCTTAGAAATGGTGATTGAAATAAGTAAGAAATGTAGAAAGAAAGGGTAGAAAAGAGATGAAAGAGCGAAAAAAAGGAATAATAGTAAAAAAGATAAAGATGGGAGGAGGAAGGTGGTACGAGTATGCGTGAATGCAGATAAGCAAGAGAAATCGGAAGCGATAAGAGAACTGGAGGAAGAAAATCAAGGAGAGATTAAGTTTATAATAGTAGATTCCAATTCCAGAACAGGAGATAGAGGAGGAAGGGAATGGGGAAGAGAGCGAGGAAGAGCATCCAAAGACAAGATACTCAATGGAGATGGAATGAAATGGTTAAAGAGCTTGGAGGAGATGGTATGGTTTATTGTAAGCGGAAATGTAGAGAGGAATGAGAAAAAGGAATATACATACTCAGGAGGAGAAAAGGAAACGGTAATTGATTATGTGATAGTGAATGATAAGGTAAGAAAGAAGATCGAGGAACTGGCAGGAAAGGTCAGGAAAGGGATGTATTGGGAAAAGAAGAAGGAAGGAGGGAGGAAAGGAAGAAGGCAAGAAAAAGCATGGGAAAGTGTATGGGAAGGATGTAGAGGAAGAATTTAGGAGAGAAGAAGGTGACAAGAGAATGTGGTGAAGATTTTAGGGAAGGATAGCTTGGGGGAGGAGTAAATCAAAGAATTGGATAGGGCCAGAGGAAAATGAGGAATAATGAAAGAGTGAAAGGAAAAAAGGGGAAGATTGAAGAGGAAGAAGGGGAAGATTAAAAAGTTGAAAGGGTAAGGTTATGGTAGTAGAGGAAGGAAATTGATGAAAATTTTTTTATACAATTTTATTATTAACGCTCGGACTTTTCTGAGGAGCTTTTTGCAGTTTGATCGAGAATTCGTCTGGTGCGGGCACGACCAGTTTCAGAAGGAATTAAGGTTAAGATTTAATTTCTGATTAGGCGTATACGCTCTCGTGGGAGCAATTCCGCTCGGCCATTGTGACTGACAGAAACTGGCGAGATTCTCGAGATGGAAGGACCGACCAGCATACGAATCGCCTACTTAACTACTGCCACCTAACATTTCGAATAACAACGGCTTCCATTCGGAAAAGCGAAAAGAGAGAAAAAAAACATAAAGCGGTAGAAAATATAAAGTACTAGATTCCTCAGTGGCCTGCCCAAATTATGTGAGGTGTTTTTCTAAAATTTGAACCCTTCCCTCCCTGTAAGATACCGTAATATGAAGAATTTTAACTGTTGATAAAAAGCCTCTCCTTTTAATTATTTATAACTATTTTTCAAAATAGTCCGAATTTGATCTCCATTTTCGAAAATAAAAAATAAATTTGACTTTTTAACAAGTGGAGACCAATTCGATTTTTGTTTAGATAGTCCAGTCAGGAGCTTAGATTTTTTTCTATAAAAAAGCCCAATTTTAGGATGACGTTTTTTTCCTCGATTAATTGAACGATGAGAATTCGGATGCTACACCAGAGCAAACAAAGTTTCGAATCCTACCAAATCGGGAGGATGGGGTCTACAATTTGAAAAATCATCCTCTTTATTTAAAAATTTAACAATATTTATAGAAAATTCTAGTACTTGTTGAAAATAATTTTTTTTTAAATTTAAGTGTTTTGCGGAAAAATAAATTTTTTTGTTCGCACTTCTTGGTTGAAATTTGAAAAACATTGTTAATAATTCATCTTTCTGGTTATAACTTAAATTTCTGCTTTTGAGAATTAGTATTTTTTTTTAAATTGTTTTTTTTTTTGCTTAGAAATTAATTTTTGTAACTGTAAATTTAGCTACTTGATTTGTGGTTGAAAATGTAAATTTTTCAGTTGAAAATTCAATCATTTTTCTGGTGAACAATTCATTTCATTCGTCAAACGTTGAACTATTTTGATGAGAATTTATTATTTTTGGTTGAAAACTAATCTTCTCAGCTTGAAATTTATCTTTCTGGTTGAAAATTCATTTCTTTGTCTAAAAATGTAACCGCTTTGTTGAAAATTATAATTTTTCAAATTATTTTTTCAAGATGAAAATTCAACTATTCTACTTTTGGCATGAAGTGTATCTTTTTTACTTAAAAATTAATATATTTTGTAAAAAATTTGTCTTTGTTCGTAGGAAATTAATCTGTCCTGTTGAAAATTCAACTATTTGGTTAAAATTAGATTTTTTCGGTTGAAGATTCATTATTTCAGTCGAAAAATTATTTCCTTAGTTGAAATTTCTTTTTTTTTATGTATTAAAAATTTATCATTTTTAGTTGAAAATTTGATTTTTTTGGTGGAAAATCAATCTGCTAGGATTAAAATTAATTTTTCCGGTGGAGGAATTGACTCTTCAGTTAAAAGTTCATTTATCTTGTTGGAAATTAGTTTTTTTGTTTTCCGAGAAAATTTATTTTTTTTTTTAACTGAAAATTTGATTATTCCATTTTTGGTTACAAATTTAACTTTTTTAGATCACAATTACTCTTCTTGGTTGAAAATTCATTTTTTTGGTTGAAAATTATTTTTTTTCAGTGAAAATAAATTTTTGCAACTGAAATTTGAATCATCAGGTAGAAAATTAGTTTCCTTTGTTGGAAATTTATCTTTTTGACTAGATATTCAACTATTCAATTAAAGCTTTAACTATTTATTTAAAAATTTATTCTTGTAGTAGATGACTCATCTTTTGTGTTCAAAATTCATTTCTTTGGTCGAAAATTTAACTAATCCAATTTTTGTGAAAAATCTTTCTTTTTAAGTTGTAAATTCATGTTTTTCGTAGAAAATTCGTCTTTTAAATAAAAAAATATTCATCTCTCTAATTAAAAATTTAACTATATGGTTAAAAAATCATTTTTTCAATAATATTCCTTTTTTCATTAAACATTCATTTTCTGACATCAAATTTAACCATTCCATTTTTCGTTGATTTTGTTGTTAGAAATGTATCTTTTTGTTCAAAAAAATCCAATTGGTAGAAAATTCATCTTTTTGGATGAAAATTCAACTATTGGATTAAAAATGCATTTATCTGATAAAGACTCACGTTTTTTAGTTGAGAATTTCATTCTTTGACGGAAAATGTAACTATTTCGTTGACATCTTTTTTTAATGTTTTTACCCTTAAATTGCTTAAAATGATATAATTTTGATAATTTATAAATTAAAAGTATAAAAGTTACAAATTCGCAGTTTAACGACTTTTGATTGAAAATTTTTCAGTTGAAAAGTGTTAAAAGCTTCCATTTTATACGCGTAAAATATTGAGCGTTTGAATGAAAATTTAACTAATTTTATCATTTTTGGTTCAAATGTATCTTTTTTAGTTAAAAATTCAACTGTTGTTCAGATGAAAATTTATCTTGTTTAGTTGAAGATTTATTTTTCTGGTTGAAGATTCTTGATTTCGGTTGAAAATAATTTGGCTAAAATTTAACTATTTTGTTGAAAATTCGGTTTCATTAGTTAAAAATCAATTTTTCTAAATGAAAATTTAACTTATACATTTTTGATTGTAACATTAACTTTATCAGTTAAAAATTCAACTACTGGATTGAAAATTCATCTATTTTGTTAAAAATTTGTCGTTTTTTGTACAAAATTAATCTTTTTGGTTAAGAATTCAACTACTTGGTTTTTTCGAGCTACATTTTTTTCGAACTACTTGTTAAAAATTTATTTTTTAGTCGTTTTTTTGGTTTCAGTTAAAAATTCCTCTCTTTAGTTAAAAATTAAATCTTTTTTGTTAAAAATTTGTTGTTTTTTGGTTGAAAATTCATTTTTCATATGTAGATTATACTATTCCATTCAAAGATTCTTCGTTTTAGTTGAAAATTCATCTCCTTGGTTAAAAATTCATGTATTATAAATTGAAAATTTATATTTTTGGTTAAAAGTTCAATTATTTGGTTGAAAATTATTCTACTCTGTAGAAAACTAATCTTCTTGGTTAAAAATGTATTTTTGCTGGAAATTTAAATTCTTGGGTTAACAATTTTGTAAAAGAATATTTTTTCTCGTTGAAAGTTCAAGGGTTCTGCTAAATTTTTTTTTTTGGGGTAAAAATTCAACTAGTTTCTTAGGAAGTTCAAGGATTTGATTGAAAATTAACTTTTTTTTTCGCGGAAAAAAGCAATTTTGTTGAAAAGTATCCTTTTAGTTTGAAAAACTAAAAGGTTTTGTTGAAAATTCATCTTTTTTCTTGACTTCAGCTGGGTTTTTATTTAAAATGAAAATTTTTTTGGGCTGAAATCTGAATTTTGCATTACATTTTTTATTGAGGATTCGTCTCCTTTGGTTAAAAATTAATGTCTTTTGTAAAAAATTCCACTGTATGTCAAAAAGTAAATATTTTGTTTGAAGATTCTTCATTTCAATTAGAAAATTCATCCCTCTGTTTGAAAATTTAACTATTTTATTTGAAAATCATTGTTTTTTTCAAGTAAATATTTATTTTCGGACTGAAAATTTAACTACTTCATTTTTGGTGAAACATTCAGATTTTTGATTAGAAGATTCATTTATTCTTGTAGTTTTAATTTTCTGTAAATTCTTGTAGAAAATTAAAACTACAATAACATACAACAATTTACATAAAAATACAAAAAAGTACAAAACTTGTCTCGATAATAGAAAAAAGTTGTACTTTCCTGTAATTTCAGTTGCAATTTATTGTATTTATATGAAGATTTCTGTAAAAATAGTTTTAGTTTTCTGTACTGTTTTGTAAAAAATTTTCCACCAGGGAATAACTGCTAAATTTCAAGCAATTGTTGAAAATTTATGGAATTGTTATAGAATCGAATTGCATTCGTCAAAATGCGCATGTGTATAATCTCTTCTTCAAAATTTCCTGACGTTTCCCTGATTCTTTCCTGGCCTTTTTTTTATTTCCACTGACATGATATTTTTGAACCACAACTCAAATCTTTTAAAATTTTTGATAAAAACGTACAATTTCAAAATTGATTATTTTTTATGGTAATTCATAGTTTCTCTCCTAGAAATTTCCATGATTTCCAGGTTTCTTCTAACTTGCGGCCACCCTGCTTGAATTAGTTATATATATTAGTTATATCTGGTCAGTTCTGTGACTGAATCTACGAAAAAAATATTACAAGTAGAAAGGGAAGTTATGGCCAGACAGAAACCCCAATCACGGATTGTACCCTTATAAAACATTGCACATGATTAAATAGTTCGAATCCACCCAAAAATAATACATTTTTTTTTCGAAGAAAAATGATATTTAGGTGTGGCGCAAGCCCCATGAAGTATTTCCCATAAGAAAAAAAGACGTTTTTGTAAATCTTATTCAGAATCCTCAATATCATCTCAATCGAGCTGTGACTCAAAATTTCTCTTCAAAATTATCCATAGAATGCGAATAAAATATCACTCTTGAAATATCACCCCCCTAAGTCTGTTTTATAGGGTCCCAAAGAAACCCCATAAGTGAAAAAATGGGTTTTGCGAGTTTTTGGCGCTATCTATGATTTTTTTGCGGTTTTGTAATGCGAATTGTTTCTACTAAATAAAATATGACTTTACACTGAAAATTGGATATTTTAATGGATTGTTTAAACAATTTATCATTGTTTTTAGCAATTTTTTCATGGAATGGAGTTAGAAAGATGCGGTTTTTTTACAAATTTTCTATTTGTTGTCCAATTTGCAATTAAAGGGAAGTGATAGTTCATCAATATCATTAATAGTGATTGTTTAAACAATTTATTATAATTATTAACAATATTATATTTGAATAATGCTAAAAAGATGTGTGTGTTTTTTTTTAAATTTCTGATTTTTTGTCCACTTTTCATTCGGAGTGAAGTAGTAATGAATTCAACTTAACGAAATAATTGTTTAAACAATTTATTATAATTATTGATGATATTCTCTTCGCTTAATCGGTAGAATGTTGAGTTTTTTTCTGAAATTTTCAACTGTTTGTTTATTTTTTATCAGGCGTGACTTAATAATTAATTACATTTAGCACAAATAATTGTTTAAACAAATTATTATTGTTCATGACTATCTGCATCTATATCGATTGCGCCTAATAGTTGCGGTTTTTGGCAATTTTTATTTTTCTCTCCTTTTTTCACTTAGTGAGGTAATAATTAATTAAAGTTAACAGAAAAGTTGTTTAATCAATTTAATATTGTTTATAACTATCTTTTCTCAGATAAGTGCTAGAAAGTGGCGGTTTTTTTTTTAAATCTTTCACTTTGCATCGCCTTTTTATTTATGAACAAGTAATGAGTCAACCACAACAAAAATGATTTTTCGAAAGGTATTGTTGTTTTAGGTGAATTATTTTTCCTCTTTTCTAAATGCTGAGAAGAATCAATTTAAAAAAAAGCTATTTCACACAACAGGCTAAAACAAAAAATTTTAAATATCTGTTTTATTTCAGAAAAATATATATTCACGCAGAAGAAGGAGATTATTTAAAATATAATTTTCTCTAATGTTTATTTATTAATTGTAAATAATTAAGCAGGAGAAACAAAGTGAAGGATTTGAGGAAAAACCGCCACTTTCTAGCACTTATATAAGAAAAGATAGTTATAAACAATATTAAATTGTTTCAACAACTTTTTTGTTAACTTTATTTAACTATTACCTCACTGAGTGAAAAGAGGACAGAAAGGTAAAAATTGCCCAAAAAACGCAACTATCAGGCGCAATCGATATAGATGAAAATAGTCATAAACAATAATAATTTGTTTAAACAATTATTTTTGCTGAATCTGATTAATTATTGAGTCGCGCCTAATAAAAAATAAACAAACAGTTGAAAATTTCAGAAAAAACAACAACATTCTACTAATTAAGCAAATAGAATATTATTAACAATGATAATAAATTGTTTAAACAATTATTTTGTTAACTAGAATTTATTATTACTTCTCTAAAGATAAAAAATTGATAAAAAGCCAGAAATTGCAACAAAAAAACCGCATCTTTCTAGCATTATTCAAATATAATATTATTAATAATTATAATGAATTGTTTAAACTATTATTTTGTTGACTTGAATTCATTATTACTTCACTCCAAATAAAAATTAAACAAAAATCCAGAAATTGAAAAAAAACCGCATCTTTCTAGCATTATTCAAATATAATATTATTAATAATTATGATAAATTGTTTAAACAATCACTATTGTTAACATTAATAAACTATCACTTCCCTCGAATTGAAAATTGGACAACAAATTGAAAATTTGTGAAAAAACCGCGTCTTTCTAACTCCATTCTGCGAGAAAATTGTTTAAAACAATAATAAAATGTTCAAACAATTCATGGAAATGTCTAATTTTCACTATAAAGCCATATTTTATGTACTAGAAACAATTTACATAAAAAAAAACCGCGAAAAAATCATAATTAGCGCCAAAAACTCGCGAAATCCATTTTTTCACTTATGGGGTTTCTCTGGGACCCTACAAAACAGACTCATGTTGTTGGTTTTTGAAAAGTGATATTTTATTCGTATTCTATGGCTAATTTTGAAGAGAAATGTTGAGTTTCAACTCGATTGAGATAATATTTAGGATTCTGAATAAGATTGACCAAAACGTATTTTTTTCTTATGGGAAATACATGTTAAACTTCATGGGGCTTGCGCCACCCCCAAATATCAATTCGAAAAAAAAATTGATTTATTTTTGGGTGGATTCGAACAAATTTGGGGGATGTCCCCATAAAAATGAAAAAAAAATTTTTTGGACCACCCTATTGTGCAACCTTTCAGGAAAGAATCCAGATTAGGTAGCGAAATAGACATCTGGAAGATTAAGTTCGTGGACCGTAAGTAACTTCCAGTTGGGTGAGTCGTCCTTTCTCCTTTTCTGTAATCTTTTTTTTTCCTCAATTTTCCTTTCCTTTTCTCCTTTTTGCATCCGACTCGTGAGTTCTTTTCGCTGGAGAACAGAAGGAGAAGAAGCAGCTCGAAAGGTCTCGCTAGGCACGAAGCAGAGGAGAAGACGCGAGCATTCGTGGCAGAAATTAAGATTCCAAGGAAATTCTGGATTCTCGGTGACGGTCGCAATGCCGGGTCTTAAGTTCTCGAGATAATTTACGTTCGGATGCTGGGGTGTGTGGATTTCGAGATGGTGAGAGTAACGTTCCGCCACTGGCTCTGACACGAGTTACCAACCAAGCTTAACCTTTTTACCCAAGCTGCCGCTGACACATTTCTTGATTTTCAGAACAATGGGGCTATAAAAGACCTCTCCCACGGCTCGCCACTCGCCCAACTACCATTACATTGGTTCCACCACCCTCGATTTGGAGAAAAATACAAAATTCTGAAGACCTTGTGGCTATTGTTGCATACGCACTGAAGTAATAAGGTTGCCAGGTCTTTCCATGCTTGTCGCGTATACGCCATTCCATGGTCCTGGACCAACTCCCATAGGTCGTTGAATCTTTTCTTCGAGATTCATAAGAAAAGGCGAGAGATTGTTTCGTCTGAAGGGTGATCGACACTTTTTATTTTCAGATTTTTCAGGAAATCTGGATGTTATTTACTGTTAGTAGAGAACAAACACGTGAGTTGAATGAGCGATTAGATTAGTGTCATATTACTTCAGGTGTCATATTACTTCAGGTGTCATATTACTTCAGGTGTCATATTACTTCA
>CAKNXH010000864.1:103734-124084 GCA_932178445.1 Andricus quercusramuli | reverse complement strand
ATATTGATTTTAGACCATGTGGACAAAAACATTAACATCATATTATTCACTACATTTCGCTAGTAACAAAAAACATCAATTAACGACGTCGACATTCAACTTGTAGTTGTGAAAAAAGTCTTCTTGTCTCTCCATAGCTTAATTAGTTAGAGCATCACACCGGAAATCTGAAAGACCTGGATTTCGAGTCCCAGCGAAGCTAGAGAGCTTTTTTCACAACTTATAAAATTAATGATCAATATTTAAAAAAATATTGATTTTAGATCATGTATTTTATTGAAAGGGATTTTTCCCCTATTACTTCCATATTATAGGAAAAAATCTGTAACTTTGCAAATAATCCGGATTTGAGTTAGTGAAACTTTGATTTTTTTTTTCATTTGAAAAAGTAATTTTTTTCGGGATGTCCAATTATACAAATTTTCCGATTCTCTCGTTTCGATGGTAGAAAATTCGAGTCCTTTCCCTCTTCTAATTAAATATGGATGGTGATACGGCCTTCGCGGCAGCGCAATGGCGTTAACCCTTTTCGCGGCAATTAGCATTGGGTGCCTCGTTTACTCTTGTTCGCGAGGCGGAAACCGTGGGCCTGGATTATTTCATCCTGCACGTAATATCGCGTTGTAATATTCGTAACCGGCTGTTTGAAATTGTTTGCCAGTGCTGCTTTCTTCAGCATTTCTACTCATTAAGGGCATTCTGCGAGGGCAGCTTCTTGTCTCAAAATAATTTGCACTCGTCTCATCGTGGCTCACGAACCATTTTCCGACCTTCTTTTGTTTTATTAACATTTGGAAAGGCTAATTTATCAACTGTATGAAATAAAAAAAAATATTTGAAGTAGGCCTGATGAGTAGCCTAATAAGATGTGAATAAGTCGTTCAAATTTCCCGCGCATCTACTTTCCCTTCCTTACTCCCACTACATTCCCTTACTTCCTATCCTTTCCCTACCACCTAACCTTTCCGTATTTCCTATCCTCCCACTTTACCATTCGTTTCTCCTCCCTTCCTCAACATCTTCCTCATCTACTTTTCCCTTTTCTCACTTACTCTATATTTCCTCTCACTTTCTCTATTTCATCATTATCCCCAGTTCCTTCACTTCCATCACTCCCCTCACTTCCCTCACTAACCCTACTTCCCAATCCCTAACGTCCCACCATTTCTCCTACTCCTCCTACCTGCATTTCCCCTCGCGTCCCTTATTACTTCACAATTCATTTTCCCTTAATTCCACTACTGTCCCTCGCCTGATTAATCTTACTTAGCTCCCTCTATTTCCTCTCACTAACACTATTTCCAATCGCCTCATTTCCCACCATTTCTCCTACGTTGAACTTCCATTACATTTGGAAAAGAAAATTTATCAACTATATGAAAAAAAATCAAAGTAGGCCTGATAAGTAGCCTAATAAGATGTAAATAGGTCGTTCAAATCTTCCGCTCACATACTTTCCCTTCCCTACTCCTCCTACATCCCCTTACTTCTTATCTTTCGCCTACTTCCTACCCTCCCACTTTAACCGTTCGTTTCTCCTCCCTTCCACAACATCTGCCTCATCTACTTCTCCCTTTTCTCGCTTCCCCTATATTTCTTCTTACTTCCTCTATCTCATCATTACCCCTCATTTGCCTTACTTCTCTCACTTCCCTCACTTCTCCTACTTCCCAACTTCTGAATTCACACCATTTCTCCTACCCCCCCCCCCCCCACCTTTATTTTTCCTCACGTCTCCTACTACCTCACAATTCATTTTCCCCTACTTCCACTACTATCCCCCCCACCTAATTCATCTTACTTACCTCCCTCAATTTCCTCTCACTAACCCTATTTCCAATCACTCAACTTCCCACCATTTCTCATACTCCACCTACCTTTATTTCCCCTCACATCCCCTACTACCTCACAATTCATTTTCCCTTACTTCTACTACTACCCTTCCCCTGATTTATCTTACTTAACTCCCTTAATTTCCTCTCACTAACACTTTTTCCAATCCCCTCATTTTCCTATCTTTGCCACTACTTGTGAGTTAGGAGTTAGGACAAGTGAGTTAGGAGTTAGGAGAAGTGAGTCAGGAGTTAGGAGTTGTGAGTTAGGATATAAAAGTTAGGAATTCCCTCCACTTCCTTAACCTAAAAATTAATATTCAATATTCCTAATCCTTAAGAAACTAGTTTAACTTTCAACCAAGGGGTTGAATTTTCCACTAAAGAATATAAATTTTCAACGAAACGTGTAATAGTTAATATTCTAACGGAAAATGTCTTTAATTTTCAATTAAAAACAGTTTAATTCAACCCAAAAGTATGCATTTTCAACCACAAAGTTAAATTTTCAGCGTAAATAAATAATTATCAATTACAAAAAAAAAACTTTTTATCTTAAATTATTAATCTTGCACCAAAAAAAATTAACTTTCAAGAAACTAGTTCAACTTTCGAATAAAGGGTTGAATTTTCAACTTGTAAATATAAATTTTCAACGCAACGTGTAATAGTTAATATTCTATCAGGAATTTTCTTTAATTTTCAATTAAAAACAGTTTAATTCAACCCAAAAGTACGAATTTTCTACCAGAAACTTAAATTTCCAGAATAAATAAATAATTTTTAATGAAAAAAACGAGAATTCATCTTAAATTATTAATCTTGAATAAAAAAAAAAGAACTTTTAGGAAACTAGTTCAACTTTCAACCAAGGGGTTGAATTTTCCACTTAAAAATAAAAATTTTCAATAGAACGTGTAATGGTTAATATTCCAGCAGAATTTTTTTTAAATTCTCAATTAAAAACAGTTTAATTTAACCAAAAAGGATGTATTTACAACAAAATAGTTGAATCCTTAATAAAAAAAAATGAATTTTCAAGCAAGAAAAATAATCTTCTTTTAAAAAGATCTGAAATAGAATTAATAAAATGGTATTATTCAAATAATAAAAAAACAAATGGGGAAGTGAGGGAAATGAGGGAAAGTGAGTAGTAGGGGGCGGAATGGGAGGGGAAGAAGGAGAAGTGATGGAAAAATAGGGGCGGGTAGGGCAAATGGAAGGAAAAGTAGGCGAATTGATTGGAAATGAGGGGAGGAAGTGATGGGACATGTGAGGAAGGGGTGTAGAGGGAAGTGAGGGGTGCAGAAGTAGCAGGAATGAGAGGTGTGAAACTAAGGGGTGAGGAAGTAGAGGAAGCAAAGGAAGACAAAAAAGGGGAAGTATCATAAGTGAAACTGGCAAAATGAATGAAAAAATGGGAGGGGGAGTAGGAGAAGTGATGGAAAAATAGGGGTGGGTGTGTGGGGCAATTGGAAGGGAAAGTAGGCGAATTGATCGGAATTGAGGAGAGGAAGTGATGGGATGTGTGAAGTAGGGAAGTAAAGGGAAGTGAAGAGTGCAGAGGTAGAGGTAATAAGAGCTGTGAAACTAAGGGGTGAGGAGATAGAGGAAGCAAAGGGAAATAAAAAAAGAGGAAGTATCAAAAGTGGGGGTAGAATGAAGAAAAGTATGGGGAAATGATAGGAGGGTGAGTAGTGCAAGTGAAGAGAAATGGAGAACTTCAGGGTTTAATGAGAGAGAAAATAAGGGGAGTCAGGACAAAGTAAAAAGGGCAAGTGACAAGTGAGGAGAGATGGGCGAAATTATGAGAAATTAGGGTGAGTAGGGGAAGGTAAGTGGATGAAGTGAGGGTTGCAGAAGTAGAGGGAATTAGAGGTGTGAAACTAAGAGGTGAGGAAGTAGAGAAAGCAAAGAAAAATGAAAAAGGGGAAGTAATATAAGTAAGGGCACAATGAGGGAAAGTATAAGGAAATGCTGGGAGGGTGAGTAGTGGAATTGAGAAAAGATGGAAGAAGGAGAACTATAGGGTTTTAATGGGGAAGAAGATAAGAAGGGAAGTCAGGAGAAAGTAAAAAGGGGAAGTGACAAGTGAGGAGAAGTAGGGAAAGTTATTAGAAATGGGGATGAGTAGAGGAAGGGAAGTGTGAAGAAGGGAGTGAAGAAACAGTTAGTAGTGGAATGTAGGAAAAGTAGGGAAAGGGGTTTCAACGATTTAATTTACTCCTAAGTAGGCTATAAAATAGGTATATAAAATGATGATTAGAGTGTAGGAAAAACACATGTCTGCGGAATTGATATTTTTGAAAAAGAAGTTACAAACCACACAGTGAAATAAATAAAGCAATCTATGTCGCGTCAGCCTCGATCGAGTCTGCTGCGAATAGTTCCCGATATAATATGCTGTACTCGGGATGATTTATAGGAGGGTAATATTTCGATACAATGCAGCGGCACGGCGAGCAGAGTAGATGCACCAGTAGTGGAATCGAGAGAGACAGGAGAAAGAAGAAACATGAGAGTGATTGTAGAAAGGAGAGAGAGGGATATTGGGGGGAGGTGAAATCGGCAGGGGCCAGCAATGTGTGTCGAGGAAAATGAATGCCCGCTTTTCTTGCCCCATGGACTCTATCACGAAGCCCCATACGCGCCCAGCACCCTTGCAAATGTTGTGAATTGAGAGGGGAAAAAATAGAGAAGGAAGAAAAGAAAAATGGAAGAGAGAAAATTCAAGAGGAGAGACGACGGAGTCACTTATCTCGCTCTCCGTAAATATTAAAAATATAGACATCTCAAGACCATATATCAGCGACCAGCTTCCGTATCGCTTTGTACTGAAAGTGATTATTTGCATTCTAAAATGAACCGAGAGGAACAGGAATGCAATATTTTATAACACTTTTTTCTTTAGAGTCCAGATCAAGTTTTTATACTTGGAAAAATATTGGTAATTTATCAGATTGTCAAAGAGAAAGAGCTAAATTAAAAATCACACGTAATTTGGTCATTCACATGTTCCACTCTAATAATGTCCCTCCCCTCACTGCTCCCTTCACCCCTGACCTTCCCTAACTTATTTCTCCTCTGTTCGTCCTTTCCGTCGCTTTCCAGATGAAACTTACCTTACCCTAATTCCATTCACCAGCCCTCACTTCCCCATTCCTATTCACCCTCAGTTTCAATCATTTTCCCTACTTCTCCTCACTTCACCCTACTTTGACTACTTCCTCTCATACATTTCTCCTACTTCTCCAACTAGGCCTCCCCTCATTATCTTTAATTTCTTCTACAACCCCTACCCTCATTTCCCTTCAATTGGCCCTATCTACTTTCCCTAATTTCCGCTCATTTTCTATAATTGTCCTTCTTCATTTCCCCTTATTATCTCTACTTTCCCTCCCTCATGTAGTCTAGCTTTTCCTACTCCCCTTCCCCTCATTCCTCCCACTACCTCCACTTCCCCTTTACTGACTTCCCTTAATATCGTTGCCCATATTTCTTTAAGTCTCATTCCCATTATTCCCCTTACTTCCCCACCACTCAATTCCCCTAATTCTCCTTTCCTCATTCCCCCTACTTTACCTCATCTTATTTCTTCTCACTTCCAATCACTTCCCCTTCCCTCATTCCCCTCATTTCCCCCATACTGCTCCTCACTTCTTAATTCCTAATCACCTAATTGAGGGAATCATTTTTGTTTATTATATGATTTTATATTGGTGTCTCTTCATAATTACTCATAAAATATGACTAATATATTTTATTGAAGAGGAGGGAAGCTATGGTAATGCATAATATTTGAAAATACGGTTTTTTATAGTGAAAATTTTCTCTTGAACACAATTCAAAGTTGATGCAAGAATACAAAAAAATCCTTGGTTCGAGACGATTCGATTGACCTATAATGCTAATATATTTCATTACAGAGTTAGGAAGTTATGGTCATTTATATTATTTTAAAGAGAAATTTTTATTGTAAAACTTTTTTCATTAGCATACTTTAAATTTGATGCAAGAATATAAAAGACTCCTCAGTTCGAGACAAATCGGTTGACCTATAATATTGATACATTTTATCGAAGAAAAGAGAACCTATGGTAATGCATAATATTTGAAAACACGGTTTTTTTATAGCGAAACTTTTTTTTTCAAAATAATTAAGAGTTGATGCAAGAAAATAAAAGATTCCTTGGTTCTAGACGAATCGATTGACCTATAATATTGATACATTTTATTAAAAAGAGGAAGTTATCGTCATTTATAATATATTTAGAATCGATCCATATAGTAAATATTTTGTCATTCTCACAATTTAAAATTCGAGACGAATCGACTGACCTATAATATTCATACATTTTATTGAATAGTAAGGAAACTATGGTATTGCATATGCATCATATTTTAAAATACGGTTTTTTATAGTGAAACTTTTTTCTTCGACATAATTCAAAGTTGATGCAAGAACGAAAAAATCCCATGGTTCGAGACGAATCGATTGACCTATAATGTTACAAATGTTCATTACAGAGTGCGGAAGTTACGGTAATTTATACATTTCGAAAATCCGTTTCTTATAGTAAAACTTTTTTCACTAGCATGACTTGAAGTTGATGCAACAATATAAAAGATTCATCGGTTCGAGGCGAATCGATTGACCTATAACATTAATAAATTTAATTACATAGTAGGGAAGTATGGTAATTTATATATTTTGAAAATCGGTCTTTCATAGTAAAACTTTTTTCATTAGCATAATTTAAAGTTAATGCAAGAATATAAAAGACTCTTTAGTTCGAGACGAATCGATAGACCTATAATATTGATAGGTTTCATTAAAGGGTGAGGAAGCTATGGTAATGCATAATATCTGAAAATACGGGTTTTGATGGTGAAAATTTTGTCTTCAACATAATTAAAAGTTGATGCAAGAAAACAAAAGATTTCTTGGTTCAAGACGAATCGATTGACCTATAATATTAATACATTTTATTACTGAGTGGGGAAGTTATGTTAATTTATATATTTCGAAAATCGGTTTTTTATAGTAAAACGGTTTTATTAGCATGATTTGAAGTTGATGCAAGAATGTAGAAGATTCCTTGGTTCAAGACGAATCGATTGACCTCAAACATTGATACATTTTATTAAAGAATGAGGAAGTTATCGTCATTTATGTTATATTTAAAATCGATCTATATAAAAAACGTTTTTTCATTTTCAGAATTTAAAGTAGATGCGAGAATAGAAGAGTTGTGTTGATTCAAGACGAATCAATTGACCTATAATATTCATACATTTTATTGAAGAGAAGGGAAGCTATGGTGATGCATAATAATTGAATATACAGTTTTTCATGGTGAAACTTTTTTCTTTGACGTAATACAAAGTTGACGTAAGAATAAAAGTAATTCTTGGTTCGGGACGAATCGATAGACCTATAATATTGATAGGTGTCATTACAGAGTGAGGAAGCTATGGTAATGCATAATATCTGAAAATTCGGGCTTTGATGGTGAAAAATTTGTCTTCAACATAATTACAAGTTGATGCAAGAAAATAAAATATTCCTTGGTTTAAAACGAATCGATTGACCTATAATATTAATACATTTCATAACAGAGTGGGGAAGTTATGTTAATTTATATATTTCGAAAATCGGTTTTTTATAGTAAAACGTTTTTTATTAGCATAATTTAAAGTTGATGTAAGAATGTAAAAGATTCCTTCGTTCGAGATGAATCGATTGACCTATAATATTGATAGATTTCATCAAAGAGTGAGGAAGTGATCACCATTTATGTTATATTTAAAATCGATCTATATAGAAAACATTTTTTTATTTTCATAATTTAAAGTTGATGCGAGAATAGAAGATTTGTTTTGAATCAAGACGAATAAATTGACCTATAATATTGTTACATTTTATTGAAGAGAAGGGAACCTATCGTAATGCATAATAATTGAAAATACGGTTTCTTATAGTGAAACTTTTTTCTTCGATACCATTCAAAGTTGATGTCAGGGTAAATAAAAAAGTCCATGGTTCGAGACGAATCGATTGACCTATAACGTTAATACATTTCATCACAGAGTGCGGAAGTTATTATAATTTATATATTTCAAAACTCGGTTTTTTACAGTTCAACTTTTTTCATTAGCATAATTTGAAGTTGACGCAACAATATACAAGATTCCTTGATTCGAGGTGAACTGATTGGCCTATAATATTAACATTTTATTATATAGTAGGGAAGTTATGGTGATTTATACATTTTCAAAATCGGTTTATTATAGTAAAACTTTTTTCTTCAACAAAATTCAAAATTGATGCAAGAATATAAATGATTCATTGGTATGAGACGAATGGATTGACCTATAACATTGATACATTTTATTTAAGAGTAAGGAAGCTATAGTAATGTATAATATTTGAAAATACGGGTTTTCATGATGAAATTTTTTTCTGCAACATAATTAAAAGTTGATGCCAGAAAATAAAAGATTCCTTGGTTCGAGACAAATCGATTGACCTATGATATTGATACATTTTACTGAAGAGAAGGGAACCTTGGTAATGCATAATATTTGAAAATACGGTTTTTTATAGTGAAACATTCTTTTTCAACATAATTCAAAGTTGATGCAAGAATTAAAAAAATTCATGGTGCGAGACGAATTTATTGACCTATAATATTACTAAATTTTATTACATAGTAGGGAAGTTATGGTTTTTTATATATTTTGAAAATCGGTTTTTTGTAGAAAAACTTTCTGTATTAGCAACATTTAAAGTTGATTCAACAACAGAAAAGATGTGTTGATTCGAGACAAATCGATTGACCTCTAATATTAATACATTTCATTGAAGAGTAAGGAAGCTATGGTAATGTATAATATTTAAAAATACGGTTTTTATAGTAAAACTTTTTTTAATAGCATAACTTAAAGTTGATGCAACAAAACGAAAGATTGCTTGGTTCGCGACGAATCGATTGACCTACAATACTAATTTTTATCAAGGAAGAGTAGGGAACTTATGGTAATTTATATATTTTAAAAATCGGTTTTTTATATTGAAACTTTTTTCATTAACATTACTCAAAGTTGATGCAACAACAGAAAACATATGTTGATTCGAGACAAATCGATTGACCTCTAATATAAATAAATTTTGTTGGAGAGTACGGAAGTATGGTAATACATAATATTTGAAAATACGGTTTTTATAGTGAAACATTTTTCTACAACATAATTCAAAGTTGATGCAAGAATTAAAAAATGCCATGGTTCGAGACAAATCGATTGACCTATAATAATACATTCCATTACAGAGTAGGAAAGTTATGATAATTTATATATTTCGAAAATCGGCTTATACAGTAAAACTTTTTTCATTAGCATAATTTAAAGTTGATGCAAGAATATGAAAGATTTATTGGTACGAGGCGAATCCATTGACCTGTGATAATGATACATTTTATTGGAGAGAAGGAAACATATGGTAATGCATAATATTTTGAAATAAGGTTTTTTAAATCATGAAGCTGGGAAAGGCATAGAATGCGACATTACTTTTTCCGTCCCTTTTCTAGCTCGAAAAATTATTATTTGGAATACAAAATTTGATTTTTCTGATTTGTCTCTGTATTTTAAAACTTTTGTGTATTGTTTTGTAATTTTTTATTTTTGTAAATTTCTGTTTATAAATTGATCAAAATGAAGACTTTGATTCGTCTATTATTAAAAAAAATCACTAATGCTTCCTCTATGAGGAAGCAAGTACATTTTCTAACGGGAAGCAAACTGTTCGTGAAATAAAAAATAAGATTCGCTATCTTATATTCTTGTTTCTTTCAGCCATATTTTCTTTTATTCCGATTATCCTCGAAAAATGTCTTTTTTTACATCAGTGTTTGAAAAATATGAAAATCCTGGAATTTGGTTTTTCACTGTTTGAAGTGACTTTCGAATCGAATCCAGGCAGATTAAATCAAATTGAAGCGCCTAATAATGGAAGATAATTCTACATAATTAATGTGAAAGCTAGTTAAATTATAGAAACAACAGAACCGCTGGGTCAACATTTCGCTGAAATTGAATGTTACATAGAGGCATTTCATCATGAAATATGATATTTGAAGGTTTATGTGTATCTAAAATCGAATCTCATTAAATCACCTAATATTACGAGCAGCGTCATCCATCTATTTTGCAAAATCCCGTCAACGCTGGAAATATTCTCCAGTTGACAGGTGTCAAGAGCTCGCTCTTGTCAAAAACATCACCCGTCAACGTCCACCGGTCCGCACGAAATACTGACTGAAACGAACCCGAGTAACGTTTTACAAATAATCAGCAAAGATATTTTTCCAATATATAAATAAGTACATTTTTATAAAAAAAATTTTTTTTATGAATTCTTATCTTCTTGGTAAATTTATTCTCAATTGTTCAGATACACTTTAATGTATATCATTTTCCACAAGAAAAAGATAAATTTTTAGTTTAATAGTTCAATTTTTAAATACAAAAGATGAATTTTCAACCAAGAAGGCTAATTTTCTATCAACCAGACAAATTTTCAACAGAATATATGAATTTTAACCAGATAGTTGAATTTCAATCTGGAAAAAATTATCTATCAACCAGACACGTAAAAGTCAAATTTTGAGTTGAAAAATTGATTTTATACTGGGAGAAAACATTTACTAGAAATAATTAAATATTAAAATTTTTCTGAATAAATTTGAATTAAATATTTAAAAAAACAAATATGAATTTTCAACAAAAAATGAAATAGTTGATATTTCAACATGATAATTTTTATATTTTTTATAATCAGAAACAGTTGAATTCTGCAACAAAGTGATAAATTCGCAACCAAAAATATGAATTTTCAACCAAGAAGATTAATCCTCTACCAAAAAAGTCGAATATTTAACAGAACAAACGAATTTTCAATGTGATCGCAAGTAATAATTTTCTATTTATAAATTCATTTGTTTTAAATTAATTAATTAATTTTCATTTTCAATTTTAATTTTCAACCCAAAAAGAAACTGTCAAATCTATACGAGAAGAGATGTTTTTCCAAACCAAAAATATGAGTTCTCTAGAAAAATGATTTGAATTTGCAAACCAAAAATATAGTTGTTCGAAAAAATAAAATAATTTTTAAACAAAAATTGAATTTTTTCAATTTTCAACCAAAAATTGATTTATCTCAATTTTTAACCAAAAATTGATTTATTTCAATTTTCAAACAAATAAATAAATTTGCCACTAAAATGATGAATCATCAACCAGAAAAATAATTCTTGATGAAAGATGTAATAGATGATGTTGCATTCAAAAAGATTTTTGATTTTAATCAAAAGCAGTGGAATTTACTCAGAAAAATACGACTTATGAATTAAAAAGATTAATTTCTAACCAATAAGGTTAACTTCCCACTAAAAGGACAAATTTGTAACAAAATATATACAAAAAGATGCATTTTTCAGAAAGAAAAATTAAATTTGATTAGAATAGATACAATTTTGATCCAGAAAGACAAATTTTTTAACAACAAAAATTCAGCCCCGAATGATTTTTCAATCAATAAAGGAAAATGGTTTTATTTTTAATGTTGAATATTTAAAAAAGAAGTTCATTTCACAGGGAACAGTTTAATTTTTGTACGAATAGTTCAATTTTCAACCCAAGAATCGAGTCGAATCGATTGGCCTATAATATTAATCAATTTTATTAAAATGTAAGGAAGCTATGGTAATGCATAATATTTGAAAATACGTTTTTTTATAGTAAAACTTCTTCTTCAACATAATTCAAAGTTGAAGCCGGAATATAAAAAATTTCCTGGTTCGAGACAAATCGATTGACCTATAATATTAATACATTTGATTGAAGAGTAAGGAACCTCTGGTAATTGATCATATTTAGAAACACGGTTTTTTACAGTGAAATTTTTTCCTTCAACATAACTCAAAGTTGATTCAAGTATATGAAAGATTCCTTGGTTCGAGACAAATCGATTGACCTACAATTATCATACATTTTATCAGACAGTAGGGACGTTATGGTAATTTATATTTTTGAAAATCGGATTTTGTAGTAAAAATTTCCTTATTCTTATAATTTAAAGTCGATGCGAGAACAGAAAGGATGTGTTGATTCGAGTCAAATTAATTGACCTCTAATATTAGTACATTTTATTGAAGAGTAAGGAAGCTATGATAATACATAATATTTGAAAATACGGTTTTTTTATAACAACATTTTTTTTCTTCAACATAATTCAAAGTTGATGCAATAATGTCCACGATTCCTTGGTTGAAGATGAATCGATTGACCTACAATATTGATACATTTTATTGAAGAGTGGGCAAGTTTTGGGGATTTATATATGTTTAAAATCGCTTTTTATAGTAAAAATGTTCTCATTCTCGAAATTCAAAGTTGGTGCGAGAATAGAAAAGTTGTATTGACTAAAGACAAATGGATTGACCTATAACATTGATACATTTTATTGAAGAGTAAGGAAGCTATGGTAATGCATGATATTCAAAAATACGGTTTTTTATATTAAATATTTTTTCTTTAACATAATTCAAAGTTCATGCAAGAATATGAAAGATTTTCTGGTTCGAGGCGAGTCGATTGACCTGCAGTATTAAAACATTTTATTGAAGAGTAAGGAAGCTCTAGTAATGCATAATATTCAGTAATACGCTTTTTACAGTGATTTTTTTTCTTCAACATAACCCAAAGTTGCTTCAAGTATATAAAAGATTCCTGGGTTTGAGACAAATCGATTGACCTTCAACATTAATATATTCTCTCTATTAAAAATGCCCCCATTCTCATAATTTAAAGTTGATGAGAGAATGAAGAAGATGTTTTGATTGGAGTCGCATCGATTGACCTATAATATTAATATATTCCATTGAATAGTAAGGCAGCTATGGTAATGGTTAATATTTGAAAATACTGGTTTTTGTAATGAAACTTTTTTCTCTAACATAACTTAAAGTTACTGCAATAATATGAAAGATTCCATGGTTCTATCAGAATCGATTGACCTACAATATTATTACATTTCATACAATTATAGGGAAGTTATGGTAAGTTATATATTTGGAAAATGTTTATCTTATATTAAAACATTTTTCATTAACATAATTCAAAGATGCAAGAACAGAAAAGATCTGTTGAATCGAGTCGAATCGATTGACCTATAATATTAATACATTTTATTGAGGAGTAAGGAAGCTATGGTAATGCATAATATTTGAAAATAAGGTTTTTTATAGTAAAACTTTTTTTTTCAACATAATTCAAAGTTGATGCAGGAACAGAAAAGATGTGTTGATTTGAGTTGATTCGATTGACCTATAATATCAACACATTTCGTTCAAGTTTGAGGAGGCTATGGTAATGCATAATATTTGAAAATACGGGTTTTTATGGCGAAACTTTTATTTGAACATAACTCGAAATTGATGCCAGGATATAAAAGATTCCTTGGTTCAAGAAGAATCGGTTGACCTGCAATATTGATACATTCTATCAAGGAGTAGGATAGTTATGGTAATTTATATATTTGGAAAATCGGTTTTTTATAGTAAAACTTTTTTCATTAAAATAATTTGAAGTTGATGTAATGACAAAAGAGATGTATTGAATTGAGTCGAATCGATTGACGTATGATAATAATCAATTTTATCGATGTTTAAGGAAGCTATGGTAATGCATAATATTTGAAAATACGGGTTTTTATAGCGAAACCTTTTTCTTCAACATAATTCAAAGTTGATGCAAGAAAATAAAAGATTCCTTCGTTCGGGAAGAATCGGTTGACCTACAATATTAATATATTCTATCAAGGAGTAGGAAAGTTATGGTAATTTATATATTTGGAAAATCGGTTTTTTATAGTAAACATTTTTTCATTAACACAATTCAAAGTTGATGAAGGAACAGGAAAGATGTGCTGATTCGAGTTGATTCGATTGACCTTCAATATCAATACTTTTTATTGAAGTTTGAGGAAGCTATGGTAATGCATGATATTTGAAAATACGGGGTTTTATAGTGAAACTTTTTTCTTCATCATAATTCAAAGTTGATGCAAGAAAATAAAAGATTCCTTGGTTCGAGACGAATCGATTGACCTACAATATTGATACATTTCACTGAAGTTTGAGGAAGCTATGGTAATGCATAATATTTGAATATACGGGTTTTTATGGTAAAACTTTTTTTTGAACATAACTCGAAATTGATGCCAGGATATAAAAGATTCCTTGGCTTGAGCTGAATCGGTTGACCTACAATATTAATACATTTTATCAAGAAGTAGGAAAGTTATGGTAATTTATATATTTGGAAAATCGGTTTTTTATTGTAAAACTTTTTTCATTAACACAATTCAAAGTTGATGAAGGAACAGGAAAGATGTGCTGATGCGAGTTTATTCCATTGACCTATAATATCGATACATTTTATTGAAGTGTAAGGAAACTATAGCAATGCATAATATTTGAAAATACGGATTTTTATAGTAAAACTTTCTTCTTCAACATAATTCAAAATTGATGCAGGGATATACAAGATTCCTTGGTTCGAGGCCAATCGATTGACCTACAACATTAATATATTTCATCGAAGAGTGGGGAAGTTACTGTAATTTATATATTTAGAAAATCAGGTCTTTATAGTAAAACTTTTTTCATTAACATAATTCAAAGTTGATGCAGGAACAGAAAAGATGCGTTGATTCTAGTCGAATCAATTGACCTACAATATTCGGACATTTTATTGAAATGTAAGGAAGCTATGGCAATGCATAATATTTGCAAATACGGTTTTTTGTAGTAAAACTTTTTTCACTAACAGAATTCAAAGTTGATGCAAGGACAGAAAATATGTCTTGAATCAAGTCGAATCGATTGTCCTCTAATATCAATCGATTTTTTCGAAGAGTAAGGAAAGTATGTTAATGTCTGATATTAGAAAATATGGTTTTTTATAGTAAAACTTTTTTCTTGAACATAATTCAATCTTGATGCAGGAACAGAAAAGATGTTTTGACTCACGTCGAATCGTTTGACCTATAATATTAATACATTTGATTTAAGAGTAAGGAAGTTATGGTAATTTATATATTTTTAAACTCGTTTTTTATAGTAACAATTTTCTCATTCTAATAATTTAATGTGTGTGCAAGAATAGACAAGTTGTGTTGACTCAACATAAATCGATTGACCTATAACATTCATACAGTTTATTGAAGAGTAAGGAAGCTATGGCAATGCATAATATTTGAAAATACTGTTTTTATAGTTAAAATTTTTTCTTCAACATAATTCAAAGTTGATGCCAGAATATAATAGATTCTTTGGTTCGAGACGAATCGATAGACCTCTGATAATAATACATTTTATTGAAGAGTGAGGAAGCTCTGGTAATGCACGATATTCAGAAATACGGATTTTTCAGTAAAAATTTTTTCTTCAACATAACTCAAAGATGATCAAAGTACATAGAAGATTCCTTGGTTTAGGACAAATCGATTGACCTACAATGGTAATACATTTTATTAGACAGTAGGGACGTTATGGTAGTTTGTATTATTGATAATCGGTTTTCATATTAAAAATTCTCTCATTCTCATAATTCAAAGTTGATGCGAGAATAGAATAGATGTACTGATTCGAGTCGAACAGATTGACCTATAATATTGATACATTTTATTGAAGAGAAAGGAAGCTATAGCAATGTATGATATTTGAAAATACGGGTTTCTGTGGTAAAAGTTGTTTCTTCAACATAATTTGAAGTTGATGCCAGGATATAAAGAATTCTTTGGTTCAAGACCAATTGATTGACCTACAATGTTAATACATTTCATTCAAGAGTAGGGAAGTTATGGTAAGTTATACATTTGGAAAATCAAGTTTTTATAGTAAAACTTTTTTCATTATGATAATTCAAAGATGCAAGAACAGAAAAGAAGTGCTGATTCGATTCAAATCGATTGACCTGTAATATTAATACATTTTATTGAAGAGTGGGTAAGTTATGATGATTTATATATGTTTAAAATCGCTTTTTGTAGTAAAAATGTTCTCGTTCTCATAATTCAAAGTTGGTGCGAGAATAGAAAAGTTGTGTTGATTGAAGACAAATCGATTGACCTATGAAATTGACACACTTCATTGAAGAAAAAGGAAGCTATGGTAATGCATAATATTTGAAAATACTGTTTTTTATAGTGTAACTTTTTTCTTCAACATGATTCAAAGTTGATGCAAGAATATACAAGATTCCTTGGTTCGGGGCGAATCGATTGACCTGCAATATTGATACATTTTATCAAAGAGTAGGGAAGTTATGGTAATTTATGTATTTGGAAAATTAGTTTTTTTATAGTATACCTTTTTTCATTACCATAATTCAAAGTTGATGTAGGAACATAAAAGATGTGTTGATTCTAGTCGAATCAATTGACCTATAATATTCGTGCACTTTATTGAAGTGTAGGGAAGCTATGACGAAGCATAATATTTCAAAATACGGTTTTTTATAGTGAAACTTTTTTTTTTAACATAATTCAAAGTTGATGCCCGAATATAGAAGATTTTTGGTTCGAGACGAATCGATTGACCTACAATATTAACATTTCTGATTGAAGAGTAGGGAAGTTATGGTAGCTTATATATTTTTGAAATCGTTTTTTATGATAAAAATGTTATTTTTCTGACAATTCAAAGTTGGTGCAAGAATAGAGGAGACTTTTTGATCATAAATTTCCAAATAGAATAATTCTGACAATTTTCGTGGAGAGATTTTTGTAATCAAGACATTGGTTTGTCTATTATTGAAAAAAAATAAATAAACAAGGAAAATTTCAAAAAGAATCACCTGACCTATTTTTTTGAATGATCCCTTAAGAACCATGAACAAGATTTACTCGTTTCATTTACTGAAGGGCCTTCATCTTCCAGGATTAGTCAACTACATTATCTTAAATTAGAAACGTCACTCTTCATCTGACTCTGTGTCTTCCTTAGTCAGATATGTCTTTTGTCTCTCTTTCCCTCTTTCTTTTTTTCTTTTTTTTACTCTCTCGCGAAAGAAAACGCATTTCCCGAGATAATCGGGTGCGCTATCGGAGAGCTTCGTGTCCCTTGAGAAGATTTATACGGATAGTTTATTGTTATTCCACCCCACTTGGTTTTATGGGCCTTTTTCGAAGTAAAGGTTGGTCGTCCAGCAGCCCGTTTCTTTCATGGCTCCACTCTTCGAGGCTTAAACGCATCCCTCAGCTGTGTTCCTCTAACACTATTTCGTAACTCTGCTTAATAATGGGGGTAGAAAAATCGAGAAAAGAGGATATCTTAAGGGAATAGTTAATCCCATTGTAGAGAAAAAATAAGGAATCATAATCTTCGAATTCACTCATTCAAGAGAATTCACTCGAGAGGAACTGTTATGACTCTGTTGCGATGGGGAAGGTGGGAGGATTCAAGAACTTCTACTCAACATTTTTTTTAATGTAATCATTTATATACAAAAATTAGTGAAAGTAGGCGCTGCATGCCTACAACAGAGGATTTGTAGCTTATTAGGAGGATATTAAGTCTTTCAAACCTCCCCCTTCCATACTTTCTCTTCCCTCCTATCCCTAAATTATCCTACTTCCCCTTCCCCTACTTCCCCTGCTCCCCCTTCCCCCACTTAACCTTCCCCAATTCTTCTTCCTCCTCTACTTTCTCTTCTTCTCGCTCACCCCCGTTAACACTCTCCTTCTATTTCCCTTCCCTAACCATCATTCCGCCTCTTTTACTCACCATTATTCATAATCACATCCCCTACTTTCTGCGACTTTAAGTCTTTCCCCCTACTTCGCCTACTTCCCCTACCTAATGTCCCTCACGTTTCCCACATTCCTACCCTAATTACTTATATCCCTTCTTCCCATTTCCCCTCATTTCACCTAATTTTCTTCATTTTCTCTCCCAACATGTCCCCTAATATCCTTCCCATCATTTCCCCTCATTTTCCCTACTTACCCTGCACTCATTTCCTCTTACTGCCTCTCCCATAATTTCCAATTTCCCAATTTGATTTAACTTAATTTCCCAAACCCTAAAATAAGTGTTCTATTAACCAAATCAAAAATAATAATATATTTTTGTTGATATTTCGAAAAATTTTAGCTGGGACTTTTCATGTCCGGTGGTCAGACCATGTTGAAAATATGTTTTTTGGGTCGCTAAATCCGAATCCGAGGACCAAAAAACCCCAGCACGTCAGGGTTCTGACATACCCTCATAAAACCTCATAAAATATGATTTTTTCATGTCCGGTGGGCAGACCATGTTGAAAATATGTTTTTTGGGTCGCTGAATCCGAATCCGAGGTCCAAAAAAACCTAGCACGTCAGGGTTCTCACATAACCTCATAAGACCTCATAATGTTTTCTTCCAAGGCTGGGGATCAGACCATGTTTACTATATGTTTTTGGGGTCACTGGATTCGAATCCATGGTCCGAATCTTCTCAACCTTGAATTTAAAAGAAAATTCCATTTAGGTCAAGAAGCATCCTTTTGTTACAAGAGGAAATTTCTCGGAGTGGCAGACACACGTAAGTAGATGGATAAATTTCTCAAGTTTCTTTGAAAATCCAAACCCGGACTTACTGGAGTTTTTTAGACCACGGATTCGGATCCAGCGACCCCAAAGACATACAGTAAACATGGTCTGACCCCCAGACTTGAGAAAAAAATACGAGGTCTTATGAGGTTATGTGAGAACCCTGACGTGCTGGGTTTTTTTGGACCTCGAATTCGGATCCAGCGACCCCAAAGACATATAGTGAACATGGTCCTACCCCCGGGCTTGAAAAAAATGTATGAGGTTTTATGAGGTTATGTCAGAACCCTGACGTGCTGGGATTTTTTGGACCTCGGATTCGGATTCGGCAACCCCAAAAACATATAATAAACATGGTCCTACCCGCGTACTTGAAAAAAAAATGTATGAGGTTTTATGAGGTTATGTCAGAACCCTGACGTGCTGGGATTTTTTGGACCTCGGATTCGGATTCAGCGACCCAAAAAACATATAGTCAACATGGTCTGACCTCCAGACCCGAAAAACGATTTTTTTTGTATGGCTTTTTAATAAATTAAAGTGAATTATATATTTTTTGAAATTAATTTAATTCAACGAAACTTTTTTAATAATACTTTTTTATATAAAATTAAAAGCTTTTTTGTTGAAATATGAACTGTTACATTTTTCGTTGAGAATTAATTTTTTTTCGCTGAATATTCAACTAATTTGTTTAAAGATGATTTACTTTGTAAAAACTTAATTTTCTGATATAAAATTCATAATGTGAAAAAAAATCAACTATTCGGTAGAAAATGAAGCTACGTATTCGATCAGAAACTAAATTATTTTTTGTGAAATTCAACTATTTTGTTTAAATTTAATTATTCTGTTAAAAATTTGACTATTTCGTTAAATTCATATTTTATGATGATTGAAGAGTTCGGTAGAAGATTATTTTAATTTTTTCTTAAACTTCTATTCGGGTAGAAAATTATTCTTTTTTGTTGAAAATTCATACTTTTGGTTGAAGAATCCGCAATTTTGTTGAAAATTTGTTGTTTCTTTTAATTGAATTTAACTGGCTGAAAACTATTTTTTGCTGTAAAAAAAATTTCTTTAACTGAAAATTTAACTATTTCATTTCTTGAAGGATTAAATATGGTTTATTTCGTTTAAAGTTTAATTATTTTGTTGAAAATTACACCACTTCGTTGAAGTTACCTTTTTTGTCGAAAATTTAACAGTTTGGTAGAAAATTTGTCCTTTCGAATTGGAAATATCTCTTATGGTAAAAAAGTCATTTCTCTTCATTGAAAATTCATTTCTGTTGGCTGAAAATGAACTTCTTCGTCAAAAATTAAATTTTTGATGTTGAAAATGTAACTGTCTTATGAAAAATTTATTTTTGGGCTCGAAAATTCAACTATTTGGTTGCAAATCCAACTAATATTTCCAATAATTATTTACTTTAATTTTATTTATCGATTAATTTATTTAATTAATATTATTTACTTCATAGTTTCGTGTAATATGTGGACATTTACTATCCAATAATTTCTACAGCGATTTTTTTTTGTCTCAAAATAATTGCAATACATAAAAAAATCCTAAGTATTTTTAGGAAAATTATGAAAATGAGTAGCTAAAAAATATGAAAAATGTATTTTGAATTCAGTAGTAGTAACCGCGATCGTCAGACGCGCCATCGATCATCCACGCACGTAGACATGCTGATCTAGTTGTATTTATGTCGGCAGTGAATCACGTCGAAAGTTTGATTTGTCGATGGCTTTTATGGACGGGAATTAACGCTTGCAGCGCTTTGCATTTTGTTACAGGGTTACTGCGAATGACTGCCTCAACCGCCACCAATCCAGCATAACACCCCCCCCCC
>CAKNXH010000864.1:59797-93240 GCA_932178445.1 Andricus quercusramuli | reverse complement strand
TAAACTTTCATTTCTTTGGTTGAAAATTAGTTTTTTTTATTGCAAATTCCATTATTTTGTTAAAAAATTATTTTATTTGCTTAAGAAGTTATTTTCCTGATTCAAACCGTTCTATTTTTCCTTGGAAATGTATCTTTTTTTAGTTGAAAATTTGTCTTTTTTGATATGAAAGTTATACAAATCTGTAAATTTAGTGGATTTTAAAGAATTTATTCAAAAGAGGTGAGGTTTTTCGTAGGGATTTTAAGATTTGACGAGATTTGGAATTATTTTTCCGAATTCAACCTGAATTCTTATCAATTTATCCTGCATTCTTCTAATTCTTTGGAATTCTTTTGAATTGTCAAAATTCACTCACTTCTACTTAATTCGATGGATTTAAAAATTTTTTTAAAAGTTTTTATTTAATCGATCCCGAGGATCAATTGATAATTAAATAATGATAGGATTTGAAATATTTCGCTTTTTGCGTCCAGAAAATACCCTCGTACTAATTTCCATTGAAAATCTACCAAATGTATAAGATTTTCAAAATTTTGGTCAAGTTTTGAAAATTTGAATTTTGACCTTAAATGTGTATTCTGAGACTCGAAGACTTGGACTTTCACGAAAAAATGTACCAATTAAATCGAATTTCCATAATTTAGGTTGCTTTTTTTATTTATGGTTTTTGACCTGAAATTCGTATTTTGCTATGCAAAAAAAAATCGTACTCACTTCCATAACAATCTACCAGATTGACAAAAATTTCAAAATTAGAGTCAACTTTTTGAATTTTGACCCGAAATTCGTATTTTGAGCTCCTATTAGCCACTTCCAACTAAATTTCCTGGATATCCAAAAAATATATACTGAAATTTTGAAAAAAATATACCTCAAACCCACAAACCTCAAACCCACAAACCTCAAACCCACGAACCTCAAACCCCCAAACCCGTAAACGCACAAACCTCAAACCCACGAACCTCAAACCCCCAAACCCGTAATCGCTCAAACCTCAAACCCACGAACATCAAACCCCCAAACCCGTAAACCCACAAACCTCAAACCGACAAGCCTCAAACGCACAAACCTCAAACCTTAAACCCACAAAAAATATACCGCGAAACCACAAACCTCTAGCCCGCAAAACGAAAATACACAAACCGAAAACCCACAAACCTCCAAACCCGTAAACCCACAAACCTCAAACGCACAAACCTCAAATCCACAAACATAAATCCCTCAAGCCCATATACCTACAATTCTCAAGCTCACAAATCCATAAACCTAAAATCCCAAACCCACAAACCTCAAACACATGAACCTTAAACCAAAACTCCGCAAGCCCACAAACAGCAAACCCACAAACCTCCAACCCAAAAAACCCACAAACCTCAAACGCACAAACCTCAAACCTTGAACCCACAAAAAATATACCTCAAACCCACAAACCTCAAACCTCCGAAGAAATTTGTGGTTTTAGGTTTATTTTTTATTTATGGATTTGTGAGTTTGAGGTTTGTAGGTTTATGGGCTTGGGGGTTTAAGTTCCTGGAATTGAGGTTTGTGCTTTTGAGGTTTTTGGGTCTGAGGTTCGTGGGGTTGAGGTTTGTGGGTTTGAGTTTTGTGCGTTTAAGGCTTGTGGGTTTGTGGTTTTAGGTTTATGTGTTTGAATTTTGTGGGTTTGGGATTTTAGGTTTATGGATTTGTGAGTTTGAGGATTGTAGGTTTATGGGCTTGGGGGATTTATGTTTGTGGATTTGAGGTTTGTGCGTTTGAGGTTTGTGGGTTAGAAAGTTTGAGATTTGTGGATTTTAGATTTGTGGATTTGTGAGTTTGAGGATTGTAGGCTTATGGGCTTGAGGGATTTATTTTTGTGGATTTGCGGTTTGTGGGTTTACGGGTTTGGAGGTTTGAGGTTTGTGGGTTTGAGGTTTGTGGGTTTGAGGTATATTTTTGGTGGGTTCAAGGTCTGAGGTTTGTGGGTTTGAAGTTTGTGGGTTGTTTGGGTTGGAGGTTTTTGGGTTTGCTGTTTGTGGGCTTGTTGAGTTTTGGTTTTAGGTTTATGTGTTTAAGGTTTGTGGGTTTGGGGTTTTAGGTTTATGTGTTCGAAGTTTGTAGGTTTGGGATTTTAGGTTTATGGATTCGTGAGTTTCAGGATTGTAGGTTTATGGGCTTGAGGGATTTATGTTTGTGGATTTGAGGTTTGTGCGTTTGAGGTTTGTGGGTTTACGGGTTTGGTGGTTTGTGGGTTTTCGGTTTGTGGTTTTTCGGTTTGTGGTTTTGAGGTATATTTTTGTGTATATTTTTTATCATTTGAGTGCGTCAACAATTTAGAATTCCTTCGTCTTCTGAAGCGAATCCTTCCGAAGGACTCAAAATATTCAGGAGTTTATATTTAGGTGAATTTGATGTCTTAAATTATTCCGACTGCTTAAAATATTTTGTATTGGATTTAAAAGTAATACAAACCAGTTTATTTGAGGGTTACACCATTTTTGAACGTATCCTGATTATATTTTGGACATAACCATAATTCAAAATTTCTTTCTCAAAATTAGTCCTTAATAGGATCTTAGAAACCGGCTTAGCATAAAGTTAACATGGAGAGATTAGAATTTGTTTAATCAGATTTAGTTATTGACAACTAGTTTCTTTTTGTACTGAGTATAAGAAAGTTAAAAATGTGTACCAAGTCAAGCATATAAAATTAGATAACGGGGTGGTTATTATCGTAGCCAGAGGAAGAATTAGCATAGCGTACGTGGTCAGACGTCGCGCGACACAAGAAGAAGGCTTTTCGCAGCTAATCCTCGAGGCACTAAATGAGGTGGTGGATTTGTTGGAAAGAGCTTACTTACCAGCAGGGATCGGCGAAGGGGCAAAGGGGACATTCTCTGCTCGAAACTGCAAAGCTCAAATCCACGCGTGGAGTAACAACAATGGGAATCCTGCTAGGATTACTGTCCGACGAAGGCTCTCCTTCCATTTGGTACCGCTCGGCTGTTTTGGTATGTAACGCACCTACGGAAACAGGGTCTTAACTTTCAACCCCTTTTGGATCAACGGGTCACCACGAATGAATGTTTTTAATAAGTTGCTAAGTTCAGAAAGCTACCAAAGTGCCCCTTTCGCAAATTTAGAGCGCACTTTATATTTTGTATGCATATATTTGTGTGCAGGCAGCAAAAGGGAATCTTGATTCAGTAGTAAAGGTACATGTGTGGTCGGACAGTTGGAGGATCAGTAGTAGAGACCATTTAATTACACAGTGGGACAAAACTAGACTTTTTTGGGAAATCAGTTTACGTGTAAGAATTTGTATTGGCGTTGACACTTTCTTTTTTAAATTAATGCTGGTTGAATTCCGCAGAAACATTCCATTTTTACAAAACACTGTATGAGAATTAATAGTAAAAAAAAGGTATTTCCGACAAAATCATCGTTCAACTTAGGAAAATAACTTGTATACGCTTAGAGCTTATTAAAATTGATTAATATGGACAATATGAATGATGAATTTTCTCATTTATTTATTTACTTCACATGCATTTTATATATAATTATACAAATCTGAGATTTGTGCATAGAAAACAATTTTTTATCGAACAAAATTGTTCCGATTCGATATATGACAGTTATCTAGAAATGAAAAATTGATAAATAAATTATTCCTCTTGCTATCATCGAATTCTATAAACAAATACACAAATTTCACATTCTCTAACAGAAAAAAAAATTCTTGACCTAATTGCTGCAATTTGGTACAAAAATTGTATGTAGTTACAAAAAATAAGGTTAACATAAACTTGATAATTTATGTTATTTTAGTGCATATGCCTTTATTTCGATCAATTCAACTATTTTGGTGAAAATTTGTTCTTTTCTTATTGAAAATTAATTTTTTCAACTGAAAATTGAACCATACCATTCATGATTAAGAATCCATATTTTAAATTGAAAATTGATCTTTTCTTTTGTCGTTAAATTTAATTTTCAGAACCAAAAATCCAAACTACCATTTTTAGCAGAGAAGTCACATTCAAAATTCAAAATTGAACTACTTAGTTCAAAATTCATATATTTAGTCGAAAAATCGTCTTTTTTGTGGAAAAATAATATTCTTTATGCAAAATGTATCTTTTTGTTTGAATATGGAAATATTCGGTGAAACATACATCTGTTTCCATCAAAAATTGAACTTTTTTGTTGAAAATTCCTTTTTTTTAGTAAAAAATTCATCAAATTGACTGAATATTCAGCTTTACCATTTTTGGTAGAAAATTGATCTTCCTTGTAGATAGTTGATCTTCTTCTTTGAAAATTCATTATTTTGCCTAAAAATTAAATAATCTCGTTGAATTTTTCTTTATTGTTCGGCTGAAAAGTCTTTTTCATTGCAAATTTCATTGTTGTTGATTGAACAATAAACTATTTGTTTCAAGATTCATGTCCTTCGTTGAGAATATAACTATTTCATGAAAATTTTTTCCAGTTGAAAATTCAACTGTTCCATTGAACATTCATTTTTTCTGGTAGATAATTAATTTTCTTGCTTGAAAAATCCTTGCTGGTTGAGAATTGAACTCTTCTCAAAAATGTATTTTTGAAATCGAAAATTAATCTTCGTAATTGAAAAATCACCTTTTTAACTATAAATCGATCTCTTTATTTCAAATATTGATCTTTTTAATTGAAAATTGATCTTTTAAAGTCAAAAATGATATGCTTGAGTAAAAAATTCATTTATTTTTTTCTAGAGATACAATTTTTTTTCTTTATTCCTTACACTGTTTTCTGTGAAGATTTAAAAATCATCTTGAAAATTTTTTTCAGAATCTAATCAGATTTCATTATGAAATAGGAACGGTCAAATCGGATAAGAATCGTAGACGATAGATGATTTTTAGTTGACAATTCAATTAATTAATTGAAAATTAACTTCTGTTAGTAGGAGTTTAATCCATTTTGGTTAAACATACAAATGTTAGGTTGCAAATTATTTTTATTAAAAGTTAATTTTTTTGCCCTATTTTTTGTTAAAAATTATTATTTGGAATTAAGCATTGATGTTTTTTAGTTGAAAATTCAATCATTCAGTTGAAAAATTTATTTGGAATTTCATCAGCTTTAATTATAAAAAAAAAATGTCCACTCTCAGCTGTTAGAGACTCATCCTGTTAATAGAGGGGACGGGATGAGTAGTAAAGATCAATGTTCAATCAGCCTAGGATTGTAAAATTTCATTACACTTATGCAAAATGAAAAGCTCTAAACATTAAAGTGAGCAAAGTTATTATATTTTTGAATGAAAAGTATTCTTTTCTGTTTGAAAATTCAACTACCTTGTTGAAAAATCAACTACCTTGTTAAAAATCAACTACCTTGTTGAAAATTCTTTTTTTTTGTGTTGGATTCATCATTTTAGTTGAAAATGTATCTTTTTGGTTGAAAATGTAACTTGATTTCCAAAAAAATTGTTGTTTGATAATTCATCTCTTACGTAGATGTTTAATTTTCGAAATTTAAAAATTCAATGCAATTAGTCAGCGTACTCATTAACTTACATCCATCAATCAGTCCAGCAATGTAAGTAGTATGAGCTCACGTATAGTCAGCCATTCATGGAAAAGTAATATAGCTTAATTTTCAGTCAGGAATTTAGGGAAAGTAGTACGAGTGCATGTTCAGTCTGTCATTTAGATGACAGTAGTAAAGCTCAATGTTTAGTCATACATGTAGGGAAAGTAGTGCATGTCAATATCTTCCTCTGTTATCTAGGAAAAGTGTTACATTTCAATGTATAGTCGGGCGAGTAGTGCAGCTCCATATATAATCAGCCATTATGGGGAAGGAGTGAAACTCCGTGTATAGTCAGCCATTTATTACAAAGTAGTGCATACCATTCTTTAGTTAGACATTGTCTGTGGAAGTAGTTAAGATCAATGTCCAGCGAGACATTCATAAGAAAGTAGTAATAGTCAATGCTTAGTCAGCCAAAGATCTCGGCGCTATAATAAAATAATATAATAAATTTCGACTAAATAAGCCTCAATAAAATAATCTGTCTCACAAATGATTAAAATGCCACTACTTGTCTTTGAATGTGGAAGATGATTATAAACTTTGAACAGAATAATTGAACGATCGAGTCATAATTTGTGAAACTTGGTAAGTAGCAAGTTATGATTCACTCATTCGTAATTCGTGTGATCGTTGTTCCAGCAAACCGCACTTTCAACGAGAGTTCGTGGTAACGTAAATGTGCGTTTGGAAATTCACAGTGTTTCCCTCGCTTGAATTTCAGCTAAATAACTAGGCGTGACGTCGGGGTGCTTAACGCCAAAATGAACGAGCACTATTAACGATTGTAAAAGAAGCAACGAGCAAATACGTTTCGTGCCATGTACCTAGGCACTAATACTGAAAAAGGGTGCGTGAGACCGAGTGGAGGGGAGGTTTGAAAAAAAACAAGAAAACAGCAGAAAAGGGCAAAATATGAGAGCAGTTAATAACACTTTGCGGCAAATAATACTGCGAGAAAGACCGCTTACCGTGACAAATAACTGGTCTCTCTTTCTCCTTTTTTTCCTTCTCCATTCCGGCCCCTCCACCCTTGGTCGACAAAAACCCCTTCGTTTGTATTTACTAGTTTCAGCATGGGTCAAAGCTTTTATTTCTCTCCTGTCGTGTTTCTCTGCCCTTTCAGGGAACGCATACATGCAGAAAAGTGCATCAAGTGAGTCGTTACGGTAAGTGGAGTGCTGACAGCTGTGAGAGAGAGTGCTTCATATTCTTCCACTTTTGAATACTACCAAACCGGAAATTTACCACCGAGGCATTTTCTTTTGTTTTTAATAATATTTTTTTTTTGGTTATTAATATTGTATCTCCACATCTTACAGTCCGTATTCAGTCCTAATATATAAGAGATCATCCACAAATTATGTAAGGTGTTTTTATGGAATGTTTAATCCATCCCCCCCCCTCCCAAAAAAAATCTGACTGAAATTTTATAAGCTTAGGTGAAGAACTTACGTATATTTTGTTCACTATTCACTATTATTTATTGAAATGATTGAAATTCCTATTTATTTATCGTAAGCTTCACAGTCTTCTCCATATTCCACCCTCTTTTTCCTTTTTCCGTTTTTTCCAGTTGAATGCGAACTAAATTAATAGTACCAAATAAGAAAATCCAATAATATTTGGTTGATTGTTAATTATTTTCGAATTTTGATGTTGTGTTTTTCGTTGACTAGCGTAAATTAGAATGATATTTGATTTGAAGATGTAAAAAAAAATTAAAAGTCATTCTGATTTAAAAATTCAAAATTGAAATCTTTTTTGGTTGATAAAATAATAATAATTAATTCCTTTCGTTGAAGATTCATCATTTTTATTGAGAATTCATCTCTGATTGCAAATTTAACGACCATTCGTTTTTTTTGCTAGTAATTAGTTTTTTTTTTTTAACAGAAAATTTAAATATTTCATCTTTGGTTAAAATTGTATCTTTTTTGGACGAAAATTTAACTGTTCAATTGATATTTGATCTCTTTTATTTAAAAATGGGAATATTACGTGAAAATTTGTTGTACCTTTTTGGTATAAAATTCAATTATCCCAGTTGAAGATTCATCATTCTATTTGAAAATTCATTTCTGATTAAAAATTTAAGGACCTTGTTGAAAATCAATTTTTCTAACTGAAAATTTATCTGTTCCAGTTGAAAATGTAACCATTTTGTTGGATATTCGATTTTCTTTTTTAGAAATTAGTTTTTTTTTTTAAATAAAATTTAACTATTCTATTTCTGAAAAAAATTTATCTTTTTTAGGCGGCAGCTTAACTGTTCGATTGATAATTGATCTTTTTCTCATTTAAAATATTTTGTGAAAATTTCTTGTACCTCTTTCGTATAAAATTCAACTATTCCAATTGAAGATTCATCATTTTTGTTGAAAATTCTTCTCTTTTTTTTTTTTTGTAAAATTTAACTGTTGGTTAAAAATGTATCATTTTCAGTTGCAAATTCAACAACTTAGTTGCAAATTCATATATTGTGTTGAAAATTTGTATTCTTTTTTAGAAAATTAATCTTCATGGTTGAATATTCATCTTTTTGGTTGAAAATTCACCGATTTCAGTGAAAGATTCATCATTTTAATCGAAAATTTATCTATTTGTTTTAAGGCTGAATTATTCCAGTTAAAGATTCATCTTTTTATTTGAAAATTGATCACTTTGGTTAAAAATTCATATTTTTTTCTTGTTAGAAATTAGTTTTTTGAACAGAAAATTTAACTATTATATTTTTGGTTAAAAAAGTATCTTTTCAGACAACAGTTTAACTGTTTCATTGATTACTGATCTTCTTTCTTTAATTAACAAAATTTTGTGAAAATTTTTTGTACCTTTTTGTGTAAACTTCAACTATTCCAGTTGAAGATTCATCATTTCAGTTGAAAATTCATCACATTAGTTGAAAATTGAACTGTTTCATTGAAAATCGTTTTTTTTCCGTTGAAAATTAATTTGCTTAACTTCACGTTTAACTATTCTATTTTTTTTGAGCATTCTTCTCTATTTTTGTGTAAAATTCAACTATTGGTTAAAATTTCATCATTCTCATTGAATACTCATTTTTTAAAGTGAAAATTCAACTTTTCAATTTTTGACGGAAAATTGATCTTTCTTGATTGAAAAATCAACCATTTGTTGGAAATTGATTTTTTTTATAGAATATTTCATTACTGCAGTTTTGGTTGAAAATTGAGCTTTTTGGTTAAAAATTCAACTATTTTCTTAAAAACTAATCTTTTTTAGTAAAAAATTCAAGTATTTGGTTAAAAATCAATCCTTTTTGGTTGAATTTGACCTTTTTCAAAATTAAAATCTTTTTTGGTTTAAATAATTATTACATTTTCGTTGAAAATTCATCTTTTTCGGTTGAAAGTTGAACCAATTTGTACATTTTTTTTCTTCAGATTTATTATTTTGAGTAAATATGCATCTCCTCGATGGAAAATTTAACATTTTTTTCTGCATTGATTGAAAAATCTTCTTTATTCTGAATTTCATCTTTATCGAGAGGAATTTAAACTTCTTCGGTCCAAAATATGGACGTATGATTGGAAATTCATCTTTTTTGATTGAATTCAACTGCTTTTGGTTTAAATACAAAATCTTTTCTGTTCAAATATCAACTTTCAAATTTTTCATTGAGAATAAATATTTTATTGATGAAAATTCGACTACTTAATTGAAAAGTAAAGTAATTTGTTGAAATTTCCTTTCTTTGGTTGCAAATTTCACAATTTTGGTTGACAATTTATTCTTTTGCGTCGAAAATTAACTTTTTCGACCAAAACCCCAAATATTCCATTTTTGGTTAAATATTTATAGTTTTCAGTTGAATATTGAACTATTATATAAAAAACTCCTTTTTTTATTGAATACGCATTTTTTTGAAGTGAAAATTTAATTATTCCATTTTCCGTGGAAAATTGATCATTCTTGGTTGAAAGGTCAACTATTCGTAGAAAATTAATTTTTTTTCCTGACTGAAAATTTTGTTACTTCAATTTTGGATGAAAACTGAGCTTTTTGGTTGAAAATGCCACTATTTTGTTTAAAATTGATATTTTTTAGTAAGAAATTCAAGTATTTGGTTGAAAAATAATTCTTTGTGGTTAAAGTTTACCCTTGTTGATTTAAAATTAAAATCTTTGTTGGTTGTATTACTATTACATTCCCTTTGAGAATTCATCTATTTTGGTTGAAAATTCAACTATTTGGTTGAGAGTTGAACTAATTTTTCGAATTTTTTCCTTTTAGTCAAGATTTATTATCTTAGGTGAACATTCATCTTTTCGATGGAAAATTTAACTACTTTTGTTGAAAATTATTATTTTTTTAAAAATTGAATTCATTGAAATACGAAAATTTTCAAACTCTCTCAACAGAACGAGCTTGAAAATCTAACAGTTTGGATGACAATTTTTTTCTTCATCGACTGAAAAATCTCCCTTGGTTGGAAATTCATCTCTATTTGTCTTTTTTGGTTAAATTCAACTGCTTTTGGTTTAAATCAAAACCTTGTTTGTTTTAATATCAATTTTCACATTTTATGTTGAGAATTTATCTGTTTTCTACTACTTGATTTAAAATTAAACCACTTTGTTAAAAATTCTTTTCTTTGCTTGAAAATTTCACACTTTTGTCCAAAGTTGTATTTTTTCATTGAAATTAAATTTTTCTGAATGGAAATTTCAATGTGCCAATTTCGGGTTAAAAATTGATCTTTTTTCGTTGGATACAACAGCGTTTTTATTTAAAATTAAACTGTTTTTTATTTAAATTTCAACTATTACATATTTTGTTGAGAATTATTCTATTATTTTTGGAAATTTCAGTAAAATTAATCTTTCTTGGTTGAAAAATTAACTATTTATTGAAAATAAATTTTTTTTCTATTGAAAATTCTATCATTCCAGTTTTGGTTGAAAATTGAGCTTTTTGGTTGAAAAGTCAACTATTTGCTCAAAAATTGCTCTTTTTTAGTAGAACCGTTCAAGTATTTGGTTGAAAATTATTCCTTTTTGGTTATATCCGATTTTTGATAATTTCAAATCAAAATATTTGTTGTTTGTAATCACCATTACATTCTCGTGGAGAATTCATCTTTTTTGGTTGAAAATTTAACTATCTGGTTGAAAGTTTAAGCAATTCGTCGAATTCTTGATTGTTAATATTTATTATTTTCAGTAAGCATGCACCTCTTCGATGGAAAATTTAACTATTTTGCTAGAAACTATTTTTTTTTTAAATTGAATTTCATATAATACGCACATTTTTGAACTTTTTCTACAGAATTAGCTCAAACATTTAACAGTTTGAATATGATTTTTTTTCTTCACTGACTAAAAAATCTTCTTCGGTTGGAAATTTATCTCTATCAAGAGGAATATAATCTTCTTTGATTCGAAATACAAATGTATTATTCAAAATTCATTTTTTGTTGTTGAATTTAACTGCTTTTGGTTTAAAATCAAAATCCTTTTGTTTAAGTATCAAGTTTTAAATTTTTCGTTGAGAACTAATCTTTCATTATTAAAGATTCGTCTACTTCGTTGAAAATTAAACTAATCTGTTGAAAATTCCTCTCTTTGGTTGAAAATTTCACAATTTTGGTTGACAATTCATTGTTTTGCGTTGAAAATTAACGTTTTCGACCAAAATCACAAATATTTCATTTTTGGTTGAATATTTATAGTTTTTAGTTGAATATTGAACTGTTATGTAGAAAACTTCTTCACTTGTTGAATACTTATTTTTCTCAGTGTCAAAATTCAACTGTTCCATTTTCGGCGGAAAATTGATCTTTCTTGGTTGAAAATAAATTTTTTTTTGCATAAAAGTTTATTACTCAAGCTTTAGTTGAAAATTGAGCTTTTTGGTTGGAAATTCAACTATTTTCTTAAAAATTAATCTTTTTTGGTCAAAAATTCAAGTATTTGGTTAAAAATTAATCCTTTTTGGTTAAATTTGACCTTTATTGATTTTAAATTAGAATCTTTGTTGAGTGAAATAACTATTACATTTTCGTTAGAAATTCATTTTTTTTTGTTGAAAATTTGACTATTTGGTTGAAAGTTGAACTAATTTTGTCAATTTTGTTTGTTTGTTGAGATTTACTATTTAAGGTGAAAATGCATCTCTTCGGTTCGAAATTGAACTATTTTGTTAACAATTATTTTCTTTATAATTGAATTCAGTATAATACGCACATCTTCAAACTTCAAACTGCTTTTGGTTTAAAATGTAAATATTTTTTGTTTGCATGTCAATTTTTTATTTTTTCGTTGAGAATACATTTCTTATTATTCAAAATTCAAATTCTTGGTTGAAAATTGAACTACTTTGTTAAAAATTCCTTTCTTCAGTTGAAAATTTCACAGTTTGGATTGACAATTTATTGTTTTGCGTTGGAAATTAACTTTTTTGACTAAAACCCCAAATATTTCATACTTGGTCAAATATTAATAGTTTTCAGTTGAATATTGAACCATTATGTAAATAAACTCCTTTCTTTGTTGAATACTAACTTTTTTAAGTGAAAAATTAACTCTTCCATTTTTGGCGGAAAATTGACCTTTCTTGGTTGAAAAGTCAACTATTCGTAGAAAATTAATTTTTTTTTCGACTGAAAATTTTATTACTTCAGTTTTGGATGAAATCTGAACTTTTTGGTTGAAAATTTAACCATTTTGTTTAAAATTGATATTTTTTTAGTAAGAAATTCAAGTATTTGGTTGAAAACTAATTCTTCGTCGTTAAAGTTTACCTTTGTTGATGTAAAATTAAAATCTTTGTTGGTTGTAATAACTATTACATTTCCTTTGAAATTTAATCTACTTTGGTTGAAAATTTAACTATTTGGTCGAGAGTTGAATTAATTTTTCGATTTTTTTTATTTTTGTCAAGATTTATTATTTTAGGGAAACATGCATCTCTTCGATGGAAAATTCAACTATTTTGTTGAAAATTCTTTTTTTTTTCAAATTGAATTTAATATAATACGAACATTATCAAACTCTCTCAACAAAACAAACTCAAAAATCTAACAGTTTGGATGACAATTTTTTTCTTCATTGACTTTTTAGTCAAGATTTTTTAATCTTCCTTGGTTGGAAATTCATCTCTATCAAGAGGAATTTATTCTTTCTTGGTTCAAAATACGAATCTATGATTGGAAATTTGTCTTTTTTGAATAAATTCAACTGATTTTTGTTCAAAATTAAAATCTTTTTTGTTTTAATATCAATTTTCAAATTTTACGTTGAGAATTAATCTTTCATTATTGAAATGTCTACTACTCGATTGCAAATTAAACTACTTTCTTCAAAATTCCTTTCTTTCGTTGAAAATTTCACAATTTTGTCCAAAGTTGTATTTTTTCTCCGAAATTAAATTCTTCTTAACTGAAGATTTCACTGTTTTTTTGATAAAAGTATAATATCTGTTCACTGGAATATCAACTATTCCATTTTTTGTTGAGAATTATTCTCTTATTTTTGAAAATTCCAGTACTTGGTTGAAAATTAAACAAGTTTTAAAACAAAATTTTTTGGTGAGGATTCATCATTTTGGTTGAGAATTTATTCTTTTGCGTTGAAAATTAACTTCTACAACCAAAACCTCAAATATTCCATTTTTCGTTAAATGTTTATAGTTTTTAGTTGAACATTGAACTATTATGTAAAAAACTCCTCTTTTGATTGAACACTCATTTTTTTAAAGAGAAAATTTAACTATTGCATTTTTGGCAGAAAATTGCTCTTTCTTGGTTGAAAAATCAACTATTTGTTGAAAATAAATTTTTTTTACTGAAAATTTTATTATTCAAGTTTAGGTTGAAAATTGAACTCTTTGGTTGAAAATTCAACTTTTTTTTCAAATTATTCTTTCTTAGTAAAAAATGCAAGTCAATATTTATTATTCTAAATAAATATGCATACGTTCGATGGAAAATTTAACTATTTTGTTGATTTTTCTCCAATTGATCTTAATATAATACGCACATTTTTAAACATTTTAACAGAACGAGCTAAAAAATTTAACAGTTTGGATGATAATTTTTGCCTTCATTGACTGAAAAATCATCTTTGGTTGGAAATTCATCTCTGTCAAGAGAAATGTAATCTTTTTATATTCAGAATAGAAATTTATGATTGAAAATTTGTCTTTTTTTGTTGAATTTAATTGCGTTTAGTTTAAAATCAAAATCTTCTTGCTTAAATATCAATTTTTAAAATTTTTCGTTGAGAATTAATCTTTCCTTATTGAAAATTCAACTACCTGGTTAAAAATTGAACTACTTTGATGAAAATTCCTTTCTTTGGTTAAAAATTTCACAATTTTGTCCAAATTTGTATTTTTTCTTGGAAATAAATTTTTTTTTTAACCGAAAATCTTAATGTGCCAATTTCGGGTTGATAATTTATTTATTTTTGTTGAATACAACAGTTTTTCTAATTAGAAACTAAACTGTTTTTTTTTATTAAAATTTCAACTATTACATTTTTCGTTGAGATTTTATATTTTTTGTCCGAAAATGCAACTTTTCAGTTAAAAATTATTCTTTTTTATTTGAGATTGAAGCATTTCAATACAATTTTTTTTTTAGTTGAACTCAACTGTATTTTTGATGAAATTACAATATATTTTCACTGCAATGTCAACTAGTACATTTTTAGTTGAGAATTATTCTCTTATTTTTGAAAATTCCACTGCTTGGTTGAAAATTTTATTTTGGTATGGATTCATGATTTTAATTGACAATTTATTTTTTTCCGTTGAAAGTTAAGTTTTCCAACGAAACTCTCAAATATTTCATTTTTAGTTAAATATTCATAGTATTCAACTATTTTTTCGAAAATTACTCTATTTTCAGTATAAAAAATTCAAGTATTTGGTTAAAAATTAATCCTTTCTGGTTAAATTCGATCTTTGGTAATTTAAAATTTAAATCTTTGTTGTTTGTAATCACTATTACATTCTCGTTGAGAATTCATCCTTTTTGGTTGAAAATTTAACTATATGGTTGAAATTTTATCCAATTTGTCGAATTTTTGTTTGTTTGTTAACATTTATTATTTTAAGTAAACATGCATCTCTTCGATAACAAATTTAACTATTTTGTTAAAAAAAATTTTTTTTTCTTAAATTGAATTTAATATAATTTAATAATTTTTCTTCATTCACTGAAAAATCTTCTTTGTTTGGAAATTTATCTCTATCAAGAGGAAGTTACTATTTTTTGAATCAAAATACAAATTTGTGATTGAAAATTCGTTTTTTTTTGTTTGAATTTAACTGCGTTTGTTTCAAAATCGAAATTTTTTTTGCTGAAATATCAATTTTCAAATTTTGCGCTGAGAATTAATCTTTTATCATTGGAAATCCGACAACTTGGTTGAAAATTAAACTACTTTGTTGAAAATACATCTCTTTGGTTAAAAATTTCACAATGTTGTCCAAAGTTGTATTTTTCCTTGAAAATTTCTTCTAAAGTGGTAATTTCACTATGAAAATTTTGGGTTAAAAGTTGATCTTTTTTGGTTGAATAGAACAGATTTTTCTATTAAAAATTGAACTGTTTTTTCCCATTAAAATATGAACTGTTACATTTTTCCTTGAGAATTCCTATTTTTTGGTTAAAAATTCAACTGTTTGGTTGAAAATAAATCGGGTTTTGTTGGAGATTGAACTATTTTCATCAAAATTTGTCTTATTTAGTTGAATACAACTGTTTCTTTATAAAATTACAATATTTTTTCATTAGAATATGAACTATTACATTTTTCGTTGAGAATTACTATCTTATTATCAATAATTCCACTACTTGGTTGAAAATTGAACTAATTTTTCGAAAATTTCTCTTTTGTCAAGGATTCATCATTTTAATTAAAAATTTATTCTTTTTAGTTGAAAATTGACTTTTTCAACCAAAACCCCAAATATCTCATTTTTGGTTGAACATTTATAGTTTTTAGTTAAATATTGAGCTATTATATAAAAAACTCCTTTTATTGTTGAATACTCCTTTTTCTCAATGAAAATTCAACTATTTCATTTTTGGCGAAAAATTGATCTTTCTTCGTTAAAAAATAAACTATTTATTGAAAATTATTTCGGGTTTTTTTTTTATTGGTAATTGCATTATTCAAGTTTTAGTTGAAAATTGAGCTTTTTGGTTAAAAATTACACTATTTTCTTGAAAATTAATCTTTTTTAGGGAAAAATTCCAGTATTTGGTTAAAAATTAGTCCTTTTTGGTTAAATTCGACTTTTCTTGATTTAAAATTGAAATCTTTGCTGGTTGAAATAACTATTACAGTGTCGTTGAGAATTCATCTTTCTTGGTTGAAAACTTAACTATTTGGTTGAAAGTCGAACTAATTTGTCGATTTTTTCATTCGTTAAGATTTATTGTTCCAGGTAAAAATGCATCTCTTTGGTTGAAAATTCAACTATTTTGTTGAAAATCCTTTTTTTTTTTTAAATACATTCTTTAGAATTATTAAAAAATTCATAGAGCAATGAATTACGAATTTTCTTCAGGAGAAAATTCACTTTTTGTCCAATAGATCGAACTTCTGTTCGACTTTATTCTCATTTATATAAATTATCTTTGAATTTATTAGTTTGCTTATGAATGATCTTACGATTCCCCTGCTCTTCAATAAGAAGCAGTCCAATTTCACCATCCTAAAGAGGATTTAAATGTTCGAAAAATTTCCTGTTAAAAGCAAGAGGACAAAACTTTGAAAAGGAACTTTTTCTACTGCTAGTTCTGGGAGATGGATCTTTTATAAAGGAATTTACGCTTTCTCGCTTGATAATAATAAGAGAGAGGTATCGTCTGAGGGGTGTCTCTTGCTCCAGTGGATGTCGGACCGATCCGTAAGAGACTTCTGCAAGCGATGGGATAAACTAGCACCGGATGATTATTTCGTGGGTCTCGGGGATTGAATCCGCGCTTGGAGGGTGCTTGAGGGTGCGGCAAGGTCCGTCGTGCGAGAATGAGACCGTCGACTTGGCTTTTCATTCTACGTCGACTATGCACCACCCACACCCACACCCAACCCCATTGCCCCGGAGAAGCTCTTTATCTAACCGCGAATAATCGGACAATTTTCCACGTGACCGCACTCGTCTTGCGATGAACACTCATCTTCAGAGAAAGGAAGATAGAACAAGAATTGGTACCTATTTTTCTTATTTCATGCTTAGTATCAAATTAATTTTATCTTTATGTTGTAATAAAATGAGGTTGTAGCTAAGAGTGTTCTACAATATTTTCTGACGAAACACAAACGATTGTATCCAATTGTCTGATTAACGATTGAGCTATACTACTTGTTATGAATGTCTGATTAAAAAGGGGTCTGTACTACTTTTCCTATATGACGCACTAAACATTGACCTTTACTACGGAATCTTCTGGGATGAATATACGTTGAGATTTACTATTCTTCTTCAAATTTATCAACTCGGTTCCACGTGGCTGACTATACACTGACCTGTTCTACTTTACTCAGACTGACTAACCTTGACCTTTATACGAAGTTTTCTGGGACGACTATACGTTGATCTTCACTACTTTCGCCCTAAATTTACCACCTCAGTACCAATATTCTAACTTCGCAATTGTCTGACTATGCAATGGACTCTACCACTGATCGTTCAAATACGTTGACGATTTCCTACTGAAGCAAGATTCCCGTTTGCTACTTGCATGATTATGCATAACTAAAAATGTATATACGTCTACATGTACTACTGAGTTCTGACTATACGTCGACCTACACTACTTCCCTATTTATTGACTATTATCCTTACCCCATCCTCGACTGTCTGAATATTCGATGGTCTGCACTACTTATTATCCATCTGGCTGACTATAGCTTGAATCGCTCTACTTTATTTTTGTTATAATTTATTGCAAGTTAGAATTTCTGTGTTCCTATGCATTTTTTTCCTCTGTGGAAGTATTTTTTTCAATCTTTTTCTTTAAATGTTGCATGCAATGTTTTTGGAAACCTGATTGGTTGCGAAACTGCGTGGATATAATTTTGAATACATATTCTTAGTTCGTTTAAATGTTACTGAAGATTACTAATTTTCGGCATTGGTGAAAAAAGTATTCGGTGCCGGTAACAAAAAAGCTACCAGTACCGTTTTCCCCCAACCGGGAAAGTTTATTTTGCAACATTTAAAAAAATAAGGAAATCGAATTATTTATAAATATATTTTAGTCTTGAGAAGATTTAAAAAAATGTGAAAAAAAGTTTGTTAAGAATATGGAAAGGTTCATAGAGAATCAGAACGATTATATTAAGAATCCTGAAATTTTTTTCAATGGTTTTTTTTTTGTTTTAAGAGGAAATTGATAAAAAAAATTCGAATGATTAACTATAATTTCGAAAGAGAATGCAGAAGATTTTAGATTCTTGACAAGATTTTAGAGCCATTTAAAAATTTCAAAGATTCAAAAATATTCTAAACAAAATGTAGATTTTTGAAGATTTTGACAGGAAGAAGCAATTAAAAAAATTTGGAAGGTCTGAAGGTAATAAATAAATGTATTTAAAAATTATATTTCAAGACTTTATAGAATTTTAAAAAATGTATAAAATATTTGAAAATTTCTCTAAACATCAAAAACTTCATAAAATGTTCCGAATTTTTGCTAATATATTTTTTTTCTCAAGAATCTTAAGAAAATTGTATTTATTTGTGTTTAAAAAGATTAAGAAACATTTTTTTAATTCAACAATTTTTTTATTTAAATTTAAGTATTTTCATTTATAAAAATCAAAAGAGGGCACAGTCCCATTTTTGAGGAGATATCATTCCTCATAAAAAGTACCTGACCAAAATTTTAACAATAATATTCATATTAGCAGTTAGCATTTATTTTAAATAAATTTTTATGTTTCACGCTATTTTACTGTTCTTATCTACCAGTAAAATAATTTACAAAACTCGCTTCAGAGATTTGAAGAAATAAATTATTAAAAAAAACGCAAAACCAAAAATTACAGGAAAAGTGAGGAATAGCGATTTTCTTTCGCTATAGTATTTAAGCATAATTTGGGTTGTAATTTTTTTTAATACGAAAAGATTTTGTCAAAACTTCATTATTTTAATTTAAAAATATTTTTATTTATCTAACAATAACTAATAATTGGGCCAAATTAATAGATTTTAGTTTTCAAATATTGCATTTCAAAATATTTTGATAATTTTGTCATAAAAAATTAAGTTCCTGATATAAAATTTGACCCCTATGTTTTTCTTCTTTCAATAAACTAATATTTTGATATGTAGAATTTAACTTTTATTGATCAACTATCAACTATATTTTAAAAAATGTCAGAAAAAATTATCCCTTTTTTTTAACAGTCACATAGAAGAAAAAATATGGTCTAATTTTTTTAAAAACAAATATTAGAGAGTTTGATATTTTTGAAGTTACATCCCCAGATTTTTTTTCCATTAGAACAACTCAATCGTTTTTTTTTAATTTTTCAATCATTTTATTCCATATTCTTAAAAAGCAAATCAATTTTTCGAATCGCTGTGGCGATCTCTAAAGATTATTTTATCGGAAAAATAAAAAATAAAGGTCACATTCTATTTGAGAAATGTACAATTGAACCTCAAAATTGGTTTGTAATAAAGAAGTTAAGTTTTCTAAATATTTAAATTTTTAAAATTCTGAAGGTTACATAACCAGGAACTGTTCTTTTCTTAGAACAAATCATTTACTGTTTCTTACATTTCCTTCAGTTTTTAAAAATAATTCATTTTTTCAAAGACTTTCAGTAGCCTCTAGAAATTAGTTCATCGGGAAAAGAAAAAGAGATGCTAACTTCTTTTGAGCAGTTAATAAACAATATTGAATTGTTAAAATAAGTTTTTTGTCAACCGATCATTTCATTTGAAATTTGTTAATTAAGAATTTTAGTGCATGAATAACAATTAAAGAATCATAAACTTAAAAAAAATTTATTTAGTTCAAGAAATGTTCACAAGTTTTGAGAAAATCCAAACTTGATTCAGAACTGGAAAATATTTTGAAAAAATGAAAAAATAAATTTACATTTCTGGTGGTTTCGAAATGAAATTTTGAATCTTTTCAAGGATATTTGAAGGTATTGAGAGAATTAAGAAACATTCTTCAGTTTGTTGGGAAAATGCAAAATGTTTATTTATTTGGTTAAATTAATTTTAAGAGATTATTTAAAAAGATTTGAAGAAAATTTTCTTGATCAATAAATGACTATTGAACAATTATTGATTAAAAGTATAATCGAGCAAGCTTAATATATATTTGAAAGTTTTACAAAAATTTCAGAATAATTTGAAACGTGAAAAGATTGAAAAACATTTAATACACAACGCAGATTTTTGAAGATTTCAAACACAAAATTGATCATTTTTTTAAGCAATTTGAAAGGTTTTAAATGAATGAAAAATGTGTATCAAAATTCTTACAAAAACCAATAATGGTTTTTTTGTTCTTAAAATTAATTTAAAGAGAATATTTAATAACATTTCCAAAATGGTCAAAAAAGAATCTGGGCGATCTTAAGGTAGTTCATTTATTACTTTTTTCAGGATTTCAGGTACGACAGACAGACAGACAGACAGACAGACCGGCAGACAGACAGACAGACCGGCAGACAGACAGACAGGCAGACAGACAGACATACCGGCAGACAGACATACATACAGACAGACAGACATACATACAGAAAGAAAAAAATTGTAGGAAAAATTCGAGTTTCAAAGGTGCATTCGAACAAATTTGGGGGGTGTCCCGATAAAAATTCAAAAAAAAAAAAAAAAAAAAAAACATTTCTCATGCATTTTTGGACCACTCCAATGTAGATGTTATTGTCAATGTGAGGGAAGGAAAGGGGATTACTCGAAACCTAATGGCTCCTCATTTGTCTCTGGTTAATTTCAGCCTTATCGGACGATTAACTAGAAACCGAGTTTCGCGTCAGAGTAAATCGGTTCTCGCGACGAAAGACGCTGCGCGATTCTATTTAACGGTGCGTATATAGTTTGACGGGGTTTATTGGGGGTGCAACAGGTTAGAGTGTTCTCTCACCACCATCATTAGTCAACGTCACCACTGTACCTCCAGTGTCGGGTATCTCTCTCCTCTCCTCTCTCTCCTATCTCCTATCTCCTCTCTCTGTTGCTCCTGTTCAATCTGCATTTCGCCAACTCACTCGCTCTCTAACCATCATTCCGTATCTATCACCGACTGCTAAATAGACCAATTCTCGTACAAGTCACTCGGTCATGCGAACGATTTTGGACTGGTTACCTCCACTTTGAGCTTAAGTGATATTGAATAGTCAGATAACTGCTCAGATTAATCGTTTCATGTTGCGGTGGTTGGATAATAGACACAAGACTGATTAGGTCGTAGGAGATTATATAGATTTGGATCACTTTCCCATAATAGTGAGAGAGTTATAAAAGCGTAATATAGAAGAAAAAAGTGGTTGGAGGAAAGGCCACGAATCCTAAATCCTTCATATAAAAACAGGTAACCTCCATTTGTCCAGATCATGATAGTCGCCATTTTGTAGTAAATGATACGCTAACGAACGTCGGATAGCGGAAAAAGTAACGCAAAACTCGCAGAGCATGCGCAGTAACGTCAACACGTGACTTTAGTATTTACCACAAGTTACGGAACGCTGTACAAAATCTCCCTATTATCGGTGATCAATAAAACAAGAAATCTACTTTCAACATATTTAAATTCTTCATTTATTATGCATAATAATACTCCTTCCTATATATATTCTCCTATAGATGAAAACTCGTAACCGCCGTTGTAGTTTTATGGAGGAAGTTTTCTTAGTAATTTTCACTATTACTTTCAATGTAAGTTGTTATTAAAGATATTATATCTTTGGCACATAAAGTGATTATTTACTTCAAAGATATGTTATTGAATATAAGCTATAATTTTTATAATAAAAGATTATTTATGTCCAAAGTACCTCCATTCCAATTGGATAATTTTTGTAAATTTTTGTGATGTTGTGAAATAAGTACCTCAATTACGCTATCCATATTATATGTACATATATTTTACTTTTCTATGGAATTAGTTAAAAAAATTATTATATTAAGTATTATATTAAGTATTAGCTGATTAATTTTGTTCATAATATCAAATTACATTACGATTGAAGTTTAAAATTCTTTAATTAAGTAACATAAATTGATTTTTTACTTTGAGATTATGTAATTGAATATTCTGGATAAAATTTGTATAATACAAATTTATTTGTATTTGAAATAGCCTCATTCCAGTTACATAAATGTCAAATTGTTTCTGAGATTGAGGGATGAGTACCTGAATTCAATTTTCAAAATTATATGTACATATGATTTCATTTTTCCTGAAATTAGGTTAAAAGATTATTATTAATTCAAATTTTCATAACAATATAAAGTAAAAATTATTTGAATGTTTAAATGAAAATAATTATTTGATACATTTCATGCTCTAAACTGATTAATTAATTATGCGCTGTTTAATTTTTTTCACAATAATTAATTTTTTTCACAATATTGAATTACATGAAGATTGAATTTCGATTGATTTTAATTAGGTAATATGATTTGATTATTCACTGTAAGGTTATGTAATTGAATCTTGGCTATAATTTTTATGATAAATTTTTTTTCATACTCTCATTATAATTATATAATTGTTTTTAATGATTGCGATCATCTGAAATGATTGTCTGTATTTAATTTTCTTAATCCTATTAAAATCCTATTAAATCCTATTAAAACTTAAAATTCCCGGAATTACTTCAAAACGTCAATAATAAAGCAAATTTTCCTGAATGAAAGTTAAAATTTAAAAAAAAAAGTAAACATTTGTGTGTTCCAATGAATATTAATTTAAGCTTCAAGCTTCTTATATTGTGGAATGATTAACTAATTATTAGCTGATAATTTTTCTCGCTACATTAATTTTCATAATAAAAATTGATTGATTTTTAAAATACCCTTATTGTAATTGAATCATTTTTCAAATGTGCCTGATTTTGTAAAATGAGTATCTGAATTTAATTTTCAAAGCTATATGTAAATATGTTTTATTTTTTCTGAAATTATTATAAAAGGTTATGAATAAATGAAATTTTTAGAAATGAAAGTAAAAATTTGCAATAATGTAAAGTACAAATTATTTGAATGTTTTAATGTAAGTTATAGTTTAATGCTTTTCATTTTGAATTTTTGTGCTATTGCGAAATAAGTATCTAAATTCTGCTTTCAATATTATATGTACATATATTTGACCTTTCTATTAAATTAATTTAAGAAGTTAATATTACTTTGAAGGTCTACAATAAATTGAATGTATAGAAATGCATTTTCAAATTAAAAAATATATATATATAATGTGAAAATTATTTGAAATTTCTAATGAAAATAATTGTTTAATGCTTTTTATGTTGTAAACTGACTAATTATATATGAACTGATTCTATTGAAAACTACGCTTTCCGGTATTACTTTAAACGATTATTATTAATACATTAAGCTTCTGATTAATTAATTATTAGCTGATTCATTAAATTAAATATGGGTATGCGTAATTGAATATGGGCAACCATTTATATAATAAAAGTTGATTTTTTACACAAAACAGTTTCATTACAAATATATAGTTTTTTAAATGTTTGCGATATTGTGGAATGATTATCTGAATTCAATATTAAAAATTATATGGACATATGTTTTAATTTTTTTCTGGAATCAGTATAAAAGGTTATCAATGATTCAAATTGTCAAAAATGCAATTTTAAAATTTAAAAAATATATGAATTCAAAATTATTTGAATATTTGAATATATATATCTTTATTGCAATTATATAATCTTTTCAAATACTTGTGACGTTGTGAAATAACTCTATCTGAATTCAGTTTTCAAGATTATATGTCCATAATATAATGTAAAAATTATTTGAATGTTTTAATGAAAATGATAGTGTAATGCTTTTTATGTTATGAACTGATTAATTAATTATTAACTGATTCTATTCAAAGTTACGTTTCTGGGATTAGTTTGTGAGGTTATTAATAATTCAAATTTTGATAACAATATAAAGTTAAAATTATTTGAATGTTTCAATGAAAATAATTATTTGATACTTCTCATGCTCTAAACTGATTAATTAATATTAATATTAATATGAATATTAATAATTAATATTTCACAATATTGAGTTACATGAATATTGAATTTTGGTTGATTTTAATTAGAAAAAATAAATTGATTATTCACTTCAAGCTTATGTTATTGAATATTGGCTATAATTTTTAGGATAAAAGTTTTTTTTAATACCTCCATTTTAATTATATAATTTTTTTAAATGTTTGCGATGATCTGAAATGATTATATGAATTCAATTTTCAAAATTATATGATTGATTTTTTATGAAATTTGGGTAAAAGATTATTAGTCATTTAAATTTAAGTAATGCAATTATACATTTTGAAAATATTAATTTAATATTGATTGAATATTTAAATGAAAATATTTGTGTGATGCTTTTTGTGTTTTAAATGATTGATTAATTATTGATCCTACTCGAACTTGAATTTTCTGGAATTTTTTTAAATGCTTATTAATAAATCAAAATATTCAGAAATGAAGGTCAAAATTGAAGAAAAAAAGTATGGAGTGAAAATAATTTGATTGTTTCATTGAAAATAATTGCTGAAGGGTTTTCATTTTGTGAACTGTTTAATTAATTATTAGCTGTTTGCTTTTGAACACAATATTGAATTACATAAAGATTTGATTTAAATTGTTTTAAATTCAGAATCATAAATTAATCATTTACTTTCAATTTTGTAATTGAATACTGGATATAACTTGCATAATAAAGGTTTATTTAAATTTGAATCCCCACTAATTTCATTACATTTGAAATGATGCTGATGTTGTGAAACGAGTTTCTGCATTCAATATATAATTGAATTTTGAATAATATATTGAATATATTGAATTGAATTGTATATAATTGAATACTGACTATACATTATACAATGAAAGTTTGTTAATGTTTAAAATACCTCTATTCCAATTATATATTTTTTTAAATTTTTGGATGTTGTGAAATGAGTATCTGAATTTTCATTTCGAAATTATGTGCACATATATTTCAATTATTTCTGGAATATAGTTCAAAGGCCTATTAATAATTCAAATTTTCAGAAAAATATGAAGTAAAAATTATTTCAATAATTCAATGAAAATAATTCTTCACAAATTTTTGTGTTATAGAATCAAGAATTTCATTGGTCAAGGAATTTGAAGGAATAAATAGTGATTCAAAAATTGAGTAAAGGAGAAACAGGAACACAAAAGTGAGCGCGCGCCTGCGCGCGCACATAATAGTCTAGTATCGAAATGGAAGAAGGAAATATAAACTCGCAGAGCATACGCAGTAATGTCAACACGTGACTTTAGAGCTTGCAACAAGCTACGGAGCGCTATGCAAAATCTCCCTATTATCGGTGATCGATCAAATAATAAATCTACTTTTATACTTCCGTTGATTTTAATTTTAATGAAATACTCGCATTCCAGTTACAAAATTTTTCAAATGTTTTTGAGCTTGTGAAATGAGTATCTGAATTAAATTGTTAAGGTTGTACATACGTGCATACGTATGCACAATACGTAGATACGTTATATGTGTACATACGTTTCAATTTTTTTGGAATTAGTTCAAAATGTTATTAATAATTCAAATGTTCAGGAAAATATAAGGTAGAAATTATTTGAATGCTTCAGTGAAGATAATTATTTAATGCTTTTCATGTCCTGAAATTATTGTTTAATTATTAGCTGATTATATTTTTTCATAATAATAACTCACATAAAGATTGAATAATAATAATAATTTTTATAATAAAAGCTTATTTACACTTAAAATTCCTCTATTCCAATTTGTATAAATATATTTGAAATACCCTTATTACAATTAAGTAATTTTTCAAATGTGCCTGATTTTGTAAACTGAGTATCTGAAATTAGTTTTCAAAAATATATGTAAATATGTTTCATTTTTTCTGAAATTAGAATAAAAGTTTACGAACAAATTAAATTTTTAGAAATGGAAGTAAAAATTAAAAAAAATGTGAAGTAAACATTGATTAAATGTTTCAATGAAAGTCATAGTTTAATGCTTTTTATTTTTTGAACTAATTGATTAATTATTATCTGCTTTAAGATACCTCTATTCCAATTATATAATTTCTATCAATGTTCGTGATGTTGTGCAATGATTATATGAATATAATTTTTTAAATTATATGCAAATATGTATCAATTTTTTAACAAATTCCTATGAAAGGTTACTAACAAATCAAATTTTCAGAAATGAAAGTGAAAATTTAAAAGAAATGTAAAGTAAAAAGTACTTGAATGCCTGTATGAAAATGATAGTTTAATCCTGTTTATATCGTGTACAGATTAATTAATTATTAGCTGATTAATTTTTTCAACGATATTATCTTACATCAAGATTACATTTTAATTTGCCTGAATGAAGAATTTACATGAATGGATTGTTTACTTTAAGGCTATGTTATTGAATATTAGCTATAATTTTGACAATGAAAATTTATTCACGTTTAAAATACCTTTATTTTTCAATTGTATAATTTTTGTAAATTTTCTGTAATGTTGTGAAATAGTATCTAAAGTCTGCTTTCAATATTATATGTACATATATTTTACTTTCCTATGAAATTAGTTTAAAAGGTTATTATTAATTCAAATTTTCAGGAAAATATGAAGTAAAAATTATTCGAAGGTTTTACTGAAAATAATTGTGTATTACTTTTTATGTTGTGATATGATTAATTAATATGTACATACATTTACATTTTTTCTGGAATTAGTTTTAAAGGTCGTTACTAAAATTAAGTTGATTGAAATGCAATTTCAAATGAAAATATATAGTTTGAATTCATATGAAAAAGGGTAACCTACATCTTGTGTAAAATCATTCCAATTTTATAATTTTTTCATATGTTTGTGATGTTGTGAAGTGATTTTTCGAATTCAATTTTCAAAATTATATGTGCATATATTTCAATTTTTACTGGTTGAAATGCTAATAATGATTGAAATTTTCAGATAAATATTAAATAAAAGTTATTCTAATACTTCAATGAAAATAATTATTAAATGCTCTCTACGTTCTGAACTCATTAATTAGATATTAACTGTTTCTGTTAAAAATTACATTTTCTGGAATAAGTCAAAAGATTATTTATAAGTTAAATTTAGTAAAAGAAAAGTCGGAATTCGAAGAAAAATATATTGTATAAAATAAAAATTATTTGAAAGTTTCAATGAAAATAATTTGTTCATACTTTTCATGCTGTCAACTGGTTCATTAAGAATTAGCTGATTTATTTTGTTCACAATGCTTACATTTAAAAAATGGCCTTTAAATGTTAACAAATAAATAGTTATTTGAAAATTGAGTACAAATGAGAAGAATAAATCGAGAATTTAATGTATGCACATTTTTTTAAGTCAAATAAATAATATTGCAAAAGCCTTGAAGTTTGTCCCTCAATTTTTGTAATTTCAGACGTCATTACCGTACGTTTTTTTTCTGGTAAAATATTGTAGTTACATTTGAGTAATAAATAAAGAAATACTAGGCGCATCGTTTAGTACACGATTTTCTAAAATTGAGCTTAAAATATTAACTCTCTTTTTTGTGAATCCGATATTAAAACTGAAAAGTGCATCTTGACAAGAAAAACGTCATTCCCGTACATGCGTTAAAAATTTCAAATCCTATTAAAATATTATTGCATTCTGAAATACTACAGTTTTTTAAGCATTCAGTTTGAAAATTTTCAATTAAAAAATATTTGTTTCAGTACTTAACAATATTTGATTGTTTATTTGAAATAAGAAATTATAAATCAAACATTCATAAATAAGCTGAATAAAATTGAATTATTTGAAATAAAATAAACCTCGAATCGTTCGAACTTCAGGGTGCTGAATCTAAACTTTAAAATTTGAATTGTCTCATGTTTTTTTTAATTTGTAAATTACATTCTTCAATTTAGATTTTTCAAGAAATAACTTACAATCACTAAACTGTACTGCTTTTAAGTTAAAATTGTTTGAAAATGATATAATTTTGAACACTTACAAATTCCTCTGAAAGAACTCTGGAAACGCTTTGGCGTTCGCTATATCTGTCATAATAAATTAAAAATAAAGAAGTAAAAATGATATATTTAAAGATAAACAAATTGGAATTGAATTATTCGAAATAAAATAAGCCCAGAATATTAGAAGACAATGATAAATTATCGTTACCAAAAAAAAACACCTTGCGTTGGCATTTTTTCTAAATTTATAGCAATTAATTATGGCAACGGCCATACCACGCTGGAGGAGTAAGGAGTATATTCATTCGACATTGACGAGGAGCATGACCTGAAAAATGACAGAGAAGTTTCCTGCAATCGAAAGGACGTGGGGACAACAATGGATGGTATTCTCATACCAAGAAAAAGAAAAACAACAACAACTTTAACAATGGAAAATACGACCAAGCTACAAAAGCGTACTGGAACCACCGTTCCAACGCAAAACAAATTCTCGCCACTCGAAAACTTAATTGAAAATGACGATGATTTCATGGAAATGAATGAAGCTCAAAACCTTGAAACTACTGGAAAACAACAACAGCAAGAAAAGAGTACACCTAAGAAAGCTACAAATACAAAGAAGCCACCTCCAATAGTCTTGCATGGCGGAATTTCTGATCACAGTCAGTTGGTGAACAAAATCAAAGATCTGATACCGGAAAAGTTTTTCATAAAGTATCACTCAAATTTTACTGAGATTTTTACAACATGTGACAGTGACTATCAACTGCTTAAAACTACATGGAAAGACACTAATGTTCCATTTCACACTTACACAACTAAAAACGAACAAAGAAGAACCTACATCTTAAAAGGACTATACGATAAAGTGAATAAAGAAGAAATTTTGAAAGAATTGAACGAGCTTCAATTTCCAGCCTTAAATATGAATCCAATGAAAAACACGAAAACCACAATATTTATGGTAACGTTCCCGTCTGCAATCAAAGTGAACGACCTCAATCAGAAAGTACGTCACCTTGGCTACACGAAAGTGTTCTGGGAACACTTTATAAACAAAAGAAGATTATCACAGTGTCACCGATGTCAGGAATGGGGACATGTGACAACCAACTGCTATGCTGATCCAGTGTGCCTAAAATGTGCAAAGAATCATTTAGCGAAGAACTGCGACAAACCAAGAACCGATCCCGCTAAATGTGCTAACTGTGCTGAACCTCATCCAGCAAATGCAACGACCTGTGAAGAATACATGAAGAGATTAGCATTGTTTACCAATCAACAACAAAAAATTTCGAACTTTAAGGAAAAATCAAAAGGAAATCTGGAAAGGGCAATCCCAAATCTAGATCGTCAGAACATCCAAAACTTTCCTCCTTTGAGGAAACCATCGTCTCCTCTCAACTGGGTAAGTTCGCAGCCCTGTACACGAAGTGAATCGTCTCAGGACATTTCAAAAGCTAAGAATTTAAATTCAGAACCACCTTCGAGTTTTAATAACGATCTTAATGAATTAACAATGCTCATGAGAGAAATAAATCAAATCAAAGAAATGTGTAATATCTCAAAAATGTTAAGAGCGGTTAAAGAACTTAGAATTAGTCTTGAGCAATGTCAAACACCAATAGATAAGTTTCAAGTTTTTGTACGATTTGCTGAAAATTTTGAAAATCATGGATAAAATAAATATTTGTAGCTGGAATGCAACTGGCATAAAAAACCGAATGGGAGAACTGATTGAATTTGTTGATCGTTTTAAAATTGACATATTAATGATTAATGAAACAAAATGTACGTCAAAAGATAAATTAAAAATCAAAAATTTCACGTGTTTAAGAAGGGATAGAGAAAATAGCGCAGGTGGAGTAGCTATATTTATAAAAAATACCGTTCCATACAGGGCTGTTAAAATCTGTGATTCTGTTACGCTAGAATGCATCTGTATAAAGTTAGTTAGTGATATACACATAGTAGCCGCATATAATAATCCTCGTAACGAATTCACAAGCAGGGAAATTCATAAGTTATTAAATATATGTAGGAAAGTTATATTATTCGGTGATCTGAATGCTAGAAATAAAACTTGGAATTGTCATGTAGAAAATAGAAGGGGCAAAATTCTTTTAAATTATGTGCAAAATAATGACTGTAGTTTAATGTATCCAAATGAACCCATGCTTTATCCAAATAATGGATCAACGCCTACAACTATTGACATAGGGATTAATAAGAATGTACACTCCATAACTGATCTCCAAGTAGCGCATGAATTAAGCTCTGACCACTTACCTATATTATTCAGCTTAAACGCTCAACATAAAATTATCAAAAATAGATTAATATATGACTACGACAAGTCGGACTGGCCAAACTTTCACAGCCTATTAAATAAAGAAATTAAAATTACACCACAAATAACAACTTCAAACGAGCTTGAAAAAGAAGTACAAAAGCTTGCAAACACTTTACAGAATTGCATTAATAAAACAATCCCTAAAAAACCACCAATGGAGACTCGCGATAACCTACCACCTGACATTATTAAAAAAAATCATGCTAAGCGGAGCATTAGGAAAATGTGGCAACGTACCAGAAACAAAGAGTATAAGATCTTGTTTAACAAAGAAACTCACCTTACTAACTCCGAAATACTTAAATATAGAAACACTAAATGGGGAAATCAGTTAAAAATGTTAAACCCGAATGATAATTCTCTTTGGAGAATGACAAAAATACTCAAAAAAGAATATTATCCTATACCTACATTGCAAAAAGATAATGAGGTTGCATTTACTCCAATAGATAAAGCCCAAATGTTAGCAACGCAATATGAAAAAGTTCACGATATTGACTCACAAAATATTACAAAAAAACAGAATGAAATAGTAGAAACAGTTAATAATTTTATAACTCAAACGCAAATACACGACTACACAGATTACTATACTAATCCTAGTGAAATAATGAAAACAATCAAAATGCTTCCTTCAAAAAAAGCTCCAGGTATAGACAATATTCAAAATATTATATGAAAAATCTCACAAAAAAAGCAATTGTGCAATTAATGTACATAATAAACGCTGCAATACGAATGTCACATTTTCCTACTCACTGGAAGACGTGAAACATAACGCCAATATACAAGGCTGGTAAAAGTAGTACAGAACCAAGTAGTTATAGGCCCATTTGTCTACTACCAACGCTTAGTAAATTGACTGAAAAAATCATTCTAAAACGACTTAATGTCTTTGAAAGTAAAGAAAAAATTATAATCGACGAACAGTTTGGATTTAGGGAACAGCACAGTACAGTGCAGCAACTCGTAAGAATTGTTAATGATATATGTACAAATTTTAATTTAAACAAAGTCACAGTAATGTTATTTCTCGATATTGAGAAGGCGTTTGATAGAGTATGGATAGATGGAATGGTGTACAAGATGATACAGTACAAATATCCACCTGCATTAATTAAATTCATTTACTCTTATCTACAAAATAGAAACCTTATAGTCACAATAGATGGATTTAGTTCCACTAAACGCAAAGTTCTAGCAGGAGTGCCGCAAGGTTCTGTGTTGGGCCCTAAATTGTTCAATATCAATCTAAACGATATACCTAAATTTGATAAAACAAAAATGTCCCTCTTCGCAGATGACACGGCAATTTATTCTCATTCATTTAGTGCAATTGTAGCCGCAAAACAAATACAAATACATCTTTATAAGCTTGAAAAATTCTATAGTGATTGGAAAATCTCCTTAAATGCTACAAAAACAGAATTAATTGTATTTTCTAAAAAAGCAACCAACCTAAAAATATTCCAACCCGTCACAGTATATGGACATCCTATAAGGCCAATTACCTGTGTAAAATACTTAGGTACATTCTTAGATTCAAAACTAACTTTTAAAGCTCACATCAAACAAAGTATTAAAAAAGTCTATTCAGTACAAAATAAACTCTATCCATTAATGGCAAAAAATTCTATGCTATCGAAAAAAAATAAAAATTTAATATACAGAATTATACTTAGACCAATTTTGGTTTACGGAGCACCAGTATGGTGTAGCGCTGCGAAAACAAATTTAAAACCGTTACAAATCTTCCAAAACAAGTGCCTAAGATTAATACTAAGCGCAAGTAGATATAGTAGAATCATAGACTTGCATGAAGAAGCAAATATACAAACAATCAATGACTATATAAAATCACTGGCTGAAAACTTTTATGCGAATCATCTACAATCTAGCAAACTGACGAAGGATATTATCAATACTTCAAAATCAAAACTCCCGTTTCGCTTAAAACACAAACTACCATACCAAGGACTTTCATTCTTCAATAACTAACACCTACTTAAGAGTGTAAATGTATGTAGGTTTTTTCGATTGTCTTTTCCTACTCCTCACCAGATACTGTCATGCACTATGAATTAGAACGAGAATGTAAAATTATCTCCACCAAATATGAGTATATACAAAAAAAAAAAAAAATGTGTTCTAATTAGTTTATAAGTAGGTTAAGCTTCTATTAATGTTAGCAGGTACTACACATATGCAAAATGAATGTACAAAAAAATATATACGTTTGTAAATATATTTTGTAAAATACTTGATAAATATATATATATATATATATTGTTAGGAAAAAAAAAGTTCCCGTTAGATCACTGAAGTTAAGCAGTGTTGGGCGCGGTTAGTACTTGGATGGGTGACCGTTCGAGAAGAATACTACTGCGTTGCTGTTGGCGGTCGTGTGGGTGTGGTGAGCCCACACTTGTAGTTATTTACTACAAGAAACTATCCACCTAGAAACACTACCCGAATCGGGTAGTGTCACGCCTACCCCTAGAGGCTCGCCGAAAGGGAAACGGCTTAATGGTATAAAAAAAAAATTGGATATCATTTATGTTATTTAAAATTATGTAATTACAATATTTTCAATATTTGTCACCCTAGGTTGCAAAAAAAAAAAAACTTTTCGACAAAAAAATAAAAATTGAACAATTGAGAAAGAATTGATCACGGTCATTGATAGTATAAGGTTCGAATTCGTGGAGATTAAAAATTTTTCACTAGAAGTTATGAAAACTGAACCATGAATTGAGACACTCAAAGTGAAATATATACTTCTGAATTTAAAAATTTTGAAATTAAAGTTAAAAAAAAATGTCAATTCAAACGCTCAATAATTTACGCGTATAAAATGGAAGCTTTTATCACTTTGTAACTGAATTTTTTTATTAAAAGCCGTTAAACTGCAAAATTTTAACTTCTATCGTTTTGATTTATAAATTTCAAAAATTATATATAACTTCGGTAATATTTTTTTTTATCAGGCAAAGTCAAGAAGATGTTTTATTCGTCATTTTGCGTACTACTAATAGCCGCACATAGAATTTTCAAATCTTCAAAAAAAGTGGCCTTGAAACATTTTCAAAATTTGCTCAATTTTTGAATTTTAATCAAAAATAGCTGGTTAATGAACTTGTTCTCCCTTTGTAGGCCATAAAAAAGTGTGCCAAAGCACAATCCAATCTGATCAAGCTTTCGAAAGTTATTGGGCCTACACGATAGTATAGACTACAGACAGACATACATACATACAGACAGACCGACATACAGACATACACACACACACACACACACACACACACACACACACACACACACACA
>CAKNXH010000864.1:7584-59787 GCA_932178445.1 Andricus quercusramuli | reverse complement strand
ACACACACACACACACACACACACACACACACACACACACACACACAGACAGACAGACAGACAGATATCGAGACAGACAGATATCGAGACAGACAGACATACCTGCAGACAGACAGACATATATACCGGCAGACAGACATACAGAGAGACAGAAGGGCAGACAGACAGGCAGACATACACCTTTGTAAAAATCGTTTCTTCTTACTCAGGAGGTCTCAAAACGTGGAGATTTGATGAAAACCGACAAAGTCAAATTTGCATAAAGCTAATTCCTACAAGAAAATAGAAGAAGAAAAAATAGCTATTTGTATTGAATAGTATTTTTTTGTTAAATTTTGTACAAGCTGTACATTCTTGTAAGAAATTTGTCCACCAGGGAGGTTAGTAAAAGAGGGGGTAAAATTGAATAGGATGCGAAATATAAAGAGAAGAAGAAGTGAGATAGAAATCAAGAGAATTAAACAAAGGAAAAAGTAGTGAAGAAGAATATGAGCAGAAGGAGAACTCTGATATGTGCGATCATAAAAAAAGACAAGCCAAATGAGTTTTGAATTTGATAATACTAGAGGGTATTTCACAAGATTCTAAGAAGTTTAAAGATTTGGAAAATTCAATGGAATTTGAAGACGTTCCATAGGACTAAGAAGTAGTTGAAGGGAATCAGAGGAAGTGAGTTAAAGTAAGGGGTGGAGGTGTGGGACAAGCGAGGAAGAGAAAAGTAAGGAAAATGGAATGGAGAGGGTGTCGGGTGAAGGATGAAAAGTTAGGGGATGTAGGGGAGGGGAAGTGAGGAGAATTGTGGAAGGGGGTGTAAGGAAATCAAAAGGATGGGAAATAAGGAAAGGAGAATCATAGGAATTAGGGAAGGGAAAGTTACGGAAAGGGGGTGTAGGGCCATAAGTTGAAGTGAAGGCTGGTTATCGCAGGGTGGGAAGTGAGGAATGGAAAGTGGGTGTGGGGGAAAGGAAACATAGGAAGGAAAGGAAGGGTGATTTATGAGAAGTAAGAGACCTTTAGCGGTAAAGTGAGTTTAATTGAGGGTTGGCAGTGTAGGGTAAGTGAGGAGAGGAAAACTAAGGAGAATCGAGTGAAGGGAGTGCAGGGTAAAGGATGAAAAGTAGGGACGTGTGAAAGGGAAAGTAAGGAGAATTCTAGAAGGGGGTTCAGGATAATCTAAGGATTGGAAAGTGAAGAAAGGGGATTTGTAGGAATCAGGAAAGGGAAAGTTACGGGAAGGGGATGTAGGGACATAGGATGAAGTGAATTATGCTTATCGCAGGATGCGAAGTAGTAAAGGGGAAGTGAAGGTTGGGGGAAAAGGGAACATGAGGAGGAAAAGTACGGTAAAGGATGAGAAGTAAGGGGTCTCGGGAAGGTAAAGTGAGTACAATTGAAGGGAGGGGGTGTAGGAGAAGTGAGAGGATGGAAAGTAAAGGAAATTCAAGGAAGGAGATGAGGAAAGTGAAGTAGGTGGAAGGGAGTGAATGGGATACAGGAAGAGTTTGGGTCATGAGGGGATGGGTAGTATGGGAACTTATGGTCAGTATAGCGAGGGGGTGATGGGTAGGGTTGGGTAAGTGGAGGGGAGTGGTAGTAAGGAGAGTAGTAGTAGAGAAGTGAGGTTGAGAAGAAGCTCGAAAGTAGGGGAAGTGAAGCGAGGGGTGGGAGGAGTAGTAATGAGAGGGGAAGTAGAGGAGAGGAGTAGGAGATGTTTTATGAAGTGAAAGGTTGAGTCAGGAAAGGGATAGCAGGGGGAAATAGGGGAAGCGGGTAGAGTAAAATTATGAGAGAGGGTAGGTGGGCGAATGGATGTGGTAAGGAAGTATTGTAGGAAAAGTATGCAAGCACACCTACTTTGAGTAACTGTTATATTTACGCAAAATTTCGTATTTAAGGAAAGTTTATCATCTAAGAAAAGTTCCTTATTCAAGAGAAGTTTCGCAATCACATCTCAGATGACATTTCCCTTTCCTTGAGTGAAATCAAATAGTCCTCGAAATCTGAATTCCCCTTATTCCGATTACACGTTCTAAGAGTTGGTGTTCGTATCCGCATAAGAGGTTCAAACGACATTTTTATCAACCTTTTTAATGCATATTAACTAGACTCAAGCTCAGCAAAAATTAATGGAAGAATTGCAGTATGTCGGGGTCATGAATGTGGGAGAAGGGGTTATGGTGGGGGTACTTCAGGCCATGGAAAGGGAATGGTCTCTCGGGTGGCGCGGCACATTTAAGAGTATCACCGTTAGCACTTCCTATTAGCAGGGTTCTTCATTGGTGCCAACCCCCTCTCACAAACGATATCGTATAAATGTGTCGTTAATTACTTACCCAGTGCTCGTGGACACCCCCTTCAACCCCTTTTCGAGTCAGTTCTCCTTTTCCTGTCTCACTCGATAGGCTCTCACTGGAGTATTGTTCGTCTCTCTTCCAGCTTTCACGCTTTAAGGAAACAAACGTTTATGTGGAAAACTAATTTAACAGAAGCCTTTTACCTTCTCCATTCCATAGTTAGAGGGGATTATTTCGAATCGACACGGGCACGAGCAAATGCAATGCTGTTTCCTCTCAATGTACCGAGTGGAATTGATCCCCGTCTGGAAACCAAATCACGGTGATTCAAGCAATAATGATAGGTATAGAAGAAAAGTAACTGTAAAGAGGATTTTTTTTCAGAACAGTGAAAGGATTCCTGACTATTTGTAATTGGGATTAATACAGGGCTTGGATTCAGGACACTATGGACACTATGGACACTATGGACACTATAGACACTATAGACACTATGAACACTATGGACACTATGGACACTATCGACACTAAGGACACTATGGACACTATGGACACTATGGACACTTTGAACACTATGAACACTATAGACACTATAGACACTATGAACACTATGAACACTATGGACACTATGGACACTATCGACACTATGAACACTATGAACACTATGGACACTATGGACACTATCGACACTATCGACACTAAGGACACTATGGACACTATGGACACTATGGACACTTTGAACACTATGGACACTATAGACACTATAGACACTATGAACACTATGGACACTTTGAACACTATGGACACTATAGACACTATGGACACTTTTTTGATAGGAAAAAGGGAGTTCGGGGACACTAGGATAATGTCACCAGATATAGCATTTTTTGAAAATGACAAAGATAATATTTTTCATTTAGATATAAACAATAAAGCTGTTCCATTATTGTCAAAAAACACAAATTTCCCACGAGAAACAATAACGTAACCTAAAGTTGTTCAAAATTTTAAAACCTCTTTGAAATCGATACCGATTCAGACGAAAAACGGGAAAATAACGTAGAATTGTTTAGAAATGTCTGTCTTCTTTGAAATCCAATTGTCCTTATTTTCAAATTTCTTTTTTTCCTGTGACAAGCAATAACACGATCAAAAATTTTCTAAACCTGTAATTTTTTTTATTTGAAGCAAAAATCATTGAATTTGAATCTCACGATTTTTTTTAAATACCAATTTCAGGCGAATCCAACTAATATAATTTATAGTTTTTGAAAAATTGGGAAAATTCTTTAAAATTTAATTATTCTTTATATTGAAATATCAATAATCTCTGACCGAAAACACTAACATATCAGAACAGAAAATTTGTGAAGTTTTAAATTCTGATTCAAATTCTAAATTCTATTATTAAAAGTATCGGATTTTCTTCATAATCGAAAATTTTTCTGAATCATCATTTTTTTTGTAAAACGCTAAATTAGCCTAGAATTCTTAAAAAATTATGAACCTTTTAAATCTAGAGATTTTTAGTTTAAAATATCAATTTTCAGAATAAAAGAAAACAATAATGAAACCGAAGAAAGTAGATTGTTGAAAAATTTTCAGTTTATAATATCTAATAATTTTTTAATAAAAATATCCATTTTCGGTGTGCAAAGCTAACTTTACCTAAAAGTGTTGAAAATTAGGAACTATGATGAGGATTTTTGTTTGAAAATACTAATAATAATGTAATATAATAATAATAAAGATAAAAATGTATTTAATATTTTATTAGATAATTTAAAAGTTTTAATTTAGCCACGGAAGAATATGTGAAAAGCACAAATTGTTTCTTAATTTGCATGAGGTTTTCTATGATTTTTATTCATTAAAAGGATCATTTTTAGGTATAATTTCCAAAATTGAAAATTAAAGTTATAAAAAAAATTTCATGTATTGAAAAGCAAATCAGGTTTTCAATAACAATGATTGCAAGATTATCGAGACATATCTTTATACTAAATTTTCCAGGTAGGATTTTTGGACTACTTTTATAAATTAGATAAAATAACATACCCGCTATTTAAAGTCAAAATTCAAAAAATTTTAGGATTTTGAAAATTTCAAAATATTTCAAGAAATTTCAAACTTTTTAAGGAATTTCAAACATTTCAAGGGATTTGAAAAGATTTGAAGAAGTTCAATATGATTGCTTCAGATTTCAAAATTTTTGGAGAAATTTTAGGAGATATTACAAATTTCAAGATAATTCACGGAATTTCAAAGTATTTCAATTGATTTGATGGTATACTAAAGGATTATAATCATTTTAAAATTTTCAATAATTTGTAAATCCAAATTTGAAAATCTTATTGAAAAAAGAAATAACTTCTTTAACAGACAACAATCAGTGTCACAAAGCTCACAAAACATTATACATAATAATGACAATTATAACAATTCAAATGAACATTAAAGCAGATTTGTCAATCTAACCAACAAACAAATTCCAGATTTTTTAATTAAGACAGCCGGTTTAGGAGTGAAGTTTGGTCTACCAATCCCCATTTACAAATTACCTATAAAACATCTCATCGCTGATTTTGAATCTAATATCAGAAATATTAAAACAACTGATCGCAGCAAAGCAAGGTTAAACTTTGTTAATTGCATTAATAACTTTTCTCAACAACAACATTTACATGTCAATCCCATGTCTGAATTCCAAAAACAAGTGAAGGAAGATTTCAAACTCTCTAAACTGTTCCCAAAAAACAATCCAGATATCCTTATTAGCAAATCTGACAAAGAAAACATTTCAGTAGCAATTGACAAAGACGAATACGAATCTGACTTAACATCAATGCTATCAGACACTACTACTTGCAAAAAATTTAACAGAGACCCTACTACTGTAACACAGACAAAAGTTAATGACATTATTAAATACTGGCGCAATAAAAATTACATAAATAAATCAATGGCATCCTCTCTCAAGGCTAACAATTCTAATCCTTCCAGATGTTATGGACTTAGAAAAATCCATAAAGACCCTAAAGAGCTTCGAATAATTGTCTCATTCATATGCAGAACTACTTACAAACTTTCATCTTATTACAAATCAATTATCTCCAACAGTATAAAACCACCAGAATCAAGACTGAAAAATAGTTTTGAATTCATAAAAAAAATTAAAAGTGTGGCAATCCCACCAGGCTATAAATTAATTTCCCTTGACGCTAAGTCCTTATTCACAAATATTCCAATCGGTCTCGCTATTGCTGGAGTAAAAGCTAGATGGCCCCAAATACAAAAAAATGTTAAAATGCCCATGACACAATTTCTCAAAGGACTTAGAATCTGTGTAAGCAATTCTTCCTTCAACTTTAAAGACGTATCATATCAACAAAAAGCAGGTTTCCCGATGGGTTCACCACTTTCTCCAATCTTATCTGACATTGTTATGGAAGATTTAGAAACAAACTGCCTAGCTTCTCTCCAGATTGATTTACCCTTTTACTTTCGTTATGTTGATGATATCATCACTGCTGCTCCCGCTGAACAAATAGAAACAATCCTTAATGCGTTCAACAATTTCAATCACGAATTAAAATTCACGATAGAAGAAGAATCTGATGACAAAATTTCATTCCTGGATGTCCTACTCATAAGAGAAGGGGATCAATTAAAAACCGATTGGTATCAGAAACCAACAGCCTCAGGTCAGTGCCTTAATTATTTCTCACACCACCCACAGCAACACAAAATCAACGTGATCAACAATTTCGTAAACAGAAGCGTCACTTTAGTACATCAAGACTTCCATGAAAAAAATCTAAAAACAATTAAAACAATATTAATAAACAACAACTACCCACTAACGTTTATCAACACTCACATCAAAAAAAGGCTAACTTTCATACATCAAAAAAATACAGACACACATACGCTCCAACAAATGACGAATACACGAACTGACAGCACACACAATCCAATAACCGACACAGGCGCAGCAGGACATAACAGCCCCAACGAAACACAGACATCACCCACATATATATCTTTACCTTATGTTCAAGGTTTGTCAGAAAAAATGTCTAGCATTCTCAAACCCTTTAACATTAAAATAGCCTTCCGCAATGTTAATGACCTCAAATAAATTTTCAAATCAAAAAAGGATCCGATTCCTAAAGAAAAAACGTCAAATGTTGTCTACAGCACCCCCTGCATAGACTGTGAGGCAATATACATAGGCACCACAAAACGACCGCTACACAGACGCATAACAGAACACACAAAAGACGTTTACAAACCCCCAAACAAATGGACAGCAATGACAAAACACGCATGGATAGAAGACCATCGTTTTGATTTTAAAAACACAGCCATTTTAGCAAAAACAGAACATTACAGTAAGGGAATGATTTTAGAAATGACTCATATAGTTAGCAATCCGTCAGCAATCAATCAAAGGACAGACACAGAGAACTTATCAACATTTTATTTCCCTCTTTTGGAAAACAGCAAATTTTAACCTTGAATATTAACGACAACATACCTAAATAGAATAGTTACATTTTTACATACAAATATGTTTTGAACAGAACAACCCCCCCCCAATTTTCAACTAAAAGTTAATTTTCATCAAGATAAATTAATTTTGAACCAAAAAAGGTTAAGTTTCAATTAATATATAAGATTAATTTTCTACAGTCAGATTGAAGACAACATACCAAAAATATAATATTTAAATTTCCACTTCAAAAATGTTTTGGGAAAAAACCGAACTTTCAACAAAATAGTTCAAATTTTAAACCAAAGAAATGCAATTCTAACCAAAAAGATTACATTTAAACTAATAAGATTACTTTTCTAATATTTATATATATATATATATATATATATATACATACATATATATTACTTTTCTACATTTAGATAGAAGACAACTTGCTAAAAATATAATTTCATTAAGGAATGTTTTGGGAAAAAACGAATTTTTAGCAAAATAATTCAAATTTCCAACCAAAGATATACAATTTTAACGACAGAGATGAAACTCCAACAAATAATATTACTTTTTTAAATGTATAACTTTCCTGAAATTAGATAAAAGACAACATAACAAAAATATGATAATTAAATTTTCAATTGAGAAAAATTGTTGAAAAACCGAAATTTCAACAAAATAGTTCAAATTGTCAACCAAAGAAATGCAATTTCAACCGGAAAGATGAAATTTCAACTAATGAGATCAATTTCTATACATATTACTTTTATACATTTAGATAAAATACAACATACCAAAATATACTAGTTGAAATTTCAACCAAACAATTGAAATTTGAACCAGAAAGATGAAGTTTTAATTATTAAGATTACTCCTCTCCATTCAGATAAAAGGCAACATTTAAAAAAATGTGATAACTACATTTTCCACTTCTAAATAAAAATATAAATAAAACAATTGATTAAATAAAATGTTTGAAAAACAGAATTTCCAACAAATAATTGAAATTTTCAACCAAAGTGCAATTTTAACCAAAAAGATGAAATTTCAACCAATAAGATTACTTCTATAAATTGCAACTAATAAGATTAATTTCCTGCACTTAGAATACGATTCGTCAACAGGACAAGTTAATCAAAACAAAAATTATAATAATAATAAAAAATTTGTTGGTGAAATGTCTTATTAAGAACAAGATAACTTATTAAAATAAAACAAAAATAACTTAGTAAGATAAAATTAAAATCGTCAACGAATAACTTTCCTCTAAAATTAGGCATATTGTACATGTATCGAAGAGTGGTTTCTCTCAAATTTTTATAGCTGTCCCTTCCTGTCCAACACACCAGCTTACTCCTTACCCCGCTGCCTTCGAAAAAAGGTCCACTTTTCCTCTCCTTACAAAACTCTATGGTGAAAAACTTCTTCCACTTATCGCGTTAAACCGTAAAAGAACACTAACCAATGCATCAGTTTTCATGCATTTTTCAAACGAAATAGACGTCCAAACTGAACTTCTCGACATTTCAGTCTCTTATAATGCATACGCATTGGAATTTTCACAAGGTTAGATGATAAGAATCGGTTCAATCACAAATTGAATTTCAAATTTGGATAAAATCTCACATTTACCAGTTATTTTCATTGCATTGTAAATTTTATTCGCTGCTTATAACAAATAACTTCACCGAACTCGTATAATGAGAATACAATTTTTAATTTCGAATAACTGTACCAAAGTTACCAAAGCCTGTTATCACTTAAGACTCCACAGAACCCTTATATTATATTACACATTTTATTTGATTAAATTGCCCAATTATTGTAAAGACAAGTAACTTCTATAGATTATATTGTAAATATAATTAATTTGTCAAATTATTGTAATGACAACACTCATTTAAAATTTACGCAAATATTACCAAAGACAGTCAAGACTGTACTTAACCAAATTCTAAATAATTTTCTTATATGAATTGAAATCTTACACTGCGTCCATTATAGATATTTTTGTAACTGTCTTTTCCAGAATAAAAATTAACCACTGATGAGGGCCACCATTGTGCGCCGAAACGTTTGGTTCAATTAAAAATTAATTGAATTATTCATTCTGACCCTAAAGCCAACATCAACATCCAATATTATAAACAACAAGTATTTTAAAAGATTTGAGATATTTCAGAGTATTCTACAACATTCTAAAAATTTCAGAACATATTTCAATATTTGAGATACTTTCGGATATCAAAATAAATTGAAAGTTTTAATAAGATTATAAGTATTTTATTAGGATTTTCAGGGATTTAAAAAAGCTGGAGAGTTTTCAAGAGAATTCCGTGAATTTTAGCAGAATCCAAGAATTTTTAATAAATTTCAGTAAATTTTAACGGATATCGAATATTTCAGGAAATTTGAGAAAATTTCAAAGATTTCAAGGGACATCAAAGGGCTACATACGATTTTTTGAAATTTCAAAAGATTTTAAGAAATTTCGTAGGATTTTCGAATGAAAGATTACATTTTCAAGCCGAAAATGGTCGAAATCAAATTGACTGATAATTATTCAAAAATTTCTTATTCCAAATTAAAAGCATTCAAAAATCCGGAATTTTATTTAATCAAATTCTGAAGTAAGAAATATCAAATTAAAAATGTTCAAACTTGAATAAGCATAATTTGAAGCACTATAAATTGCTTAGTTTCAAAATTAAATTGTTAAGATTATACCACCACAAAAGGAATTCCTGTTGAAAGATTTGAAGTTGAAAACCTAAAAAATGGATATGATTTCGAGGAGTTAAGGGTATATTTCAAAAAATTTTGAACATTCTACGGAGATTTAAACATTTTGAAAACTCAGAAAAATCCCCTATGATTTTAAACAATTTTAAAAAGTTATCCCGAAAATAAATGGTATTACATGATTTCAAGGAATTCCACCGGATTTCCAGAGAACTTTATTAAATTGATAAAATTCGATTTTAAGGGACTTCTAGGGATTTATAAGAATTTCTACGGATTTCAGGGATTTCAGAGATTTCAAGGGATTTTAAAAAATGTAAGGAATTCCTAGTATTTTAAGAGGAATTATAAGATTTTAAGGTATTTCTACAGATTTCAAGTAATTTTATAAATTCGGAAGAAATTTAAGAAGATTGAAGAACTTTCAGTACATTCTTACAGGATCTCAGCATATTTCAGGAAATTGATTCAAAATTGAAAAATTGAATGACACTATTTTGCTACTATTCTTCAAAATTAGTGCTACTATTGACACTATCCTAAATATCACGAATGAGCACGAGGCCTCTAAACATAAAAAAATGTTGTTTAATGAATAGGAATGATGATTAAAATTATAAAAAATTGTTTTGACAAAAATAAGATGTTTTAAATCTAAGATTTGTTTTAGAGTAGAAGAAATATTGAGAAAACGATCCAGAAGTGCCAAGAATTCCAGAAGACATCGAAGAGAGAAAGAGTACTTTAGGATCTTCAGAGCGATGATAAACGATCCTCACATCAACCGGAAAATGTGAGCGCTGTGGAGTCCGCTGACTGAATCAAACCACCATCAATCAGAAGCGATTCCCCATGCGGCTTTTGCGTGTAAACAGCGTGGTGAAAATACGGATGCAGGAACTTTTAATATTCGACGTAAAAACCGAGCTTCCGAACTACGAGATATCTCGTTCATTTGTCATAACGCCTCTCCAATGACAGATGACAAAAAAAATTGTGAAGCGTTTAAGACACGAAAATGAAAAGAAAGAAACGTTTTAGAAATCTGAATCTCTTCATGAGTCATTTAGAAAGTAAGGGTAATATTTTATAAACTCTTTTCCACCTCAAAAAATTATCATTTCGAATACAAAATTTGATTTGATTCCTGTTACAATTGTTAATGGTTCACCTTCAATTTTGAAAGAATGATTTCAAGTTCTTAAGATTTCAAAGTGAGTGAGAACAAAACTTTTCTTTTTAATGAATTCTAAGAGAAGAATGAGAAAAATTACAGAAAAATTCAAATTTTTTTCTACAATTTTGAAAAAGGGTGTAGAAGAATTTTGAGAAAAATTTTGTCATTATGCATGATTTTAGGACATACTTGGGTGAGTTTGAGGGATACTTCAAAGTTTTGGAATAATCAAAAAATAATAAAAAATTATAAGATATTTTAGGAATATAAGAATCATTTAGAAACGAAGGGTAATATTTTATAAACTTTACTTTTGGTTTCTAGAATTTTCACGAGAAATGGACTCGAATACTGCCTTTCGATAGTTTGAATAAAGCTGAAAACGTATCTATCGAATTATTGAAGATTGTGTCTGACCGAACAAGTAGTTTTCTACTGATAGTTATTGAACCACTTTTCTCTAATTCAATTAGTGGAATTGAAGTTCTAATTAGTGCAATTTCTCTAATTTATATATTCAGAGAGTGACCTCTCATCTTATTTACAATAATTTGAGGGGTCACAGGAAAATTAATTATTATTACTGCCTATACAATTTTAACTGCAACAAAAAGAAACTTTCAGTTTTCAATGTGCTCTGTTTTTTATCTTCAGAGCTTTATTATCTAAAACACTAGAAGAAATACGATTTCCTTCGGTAAAATAAAGATAATTAAAGAAAAAAGCGTCTATAATTATTAACTAAAGGAATAAAAAACCTATAAATGTACAGCGACAAATTGAAATCGGTTCATAAAAGTATATTCTCGTTTTTGAATTTGTTGAAAATTCGTCTTTTTTGGGGAAAAATTAATCTTTTTGATTGGTAGAGCAATTGCTTTTTGTTGGAAATTTAATTATTCTGTTGAGAATTCTACTATTTTATTAAAAATTCGTCGTTTTTATATAATATCAAACTATTTTGGTAGATATTTCATCATTCTTGGTTGGAAATGCAGCAGTTAAACGCCAATCTCTTTTGATCAAGGATTGGACTGTTTTATTTAAATTTCAGATTTCGGTTGAATTCAACTGTTTTTTAATTAAATGAAAATCTTTCATGGCTGAAATATTTACTATTGCATTTTTTGTTGAGAATTCAAATTCACTGTTTGACAATTCAACCAGTTAGTTACAAGTTGAACTGCTTTGTTGAAAATTTATTTCTGCTTATTGAAGATTAGTAATTTTTAATGCAAATTTACCTCTTAGGTTAAAAATTGACCTCTTCAGTTTGAAATCTAACTATTTTGTTGAACATTTTTTTTTCATGAATAATTTTTTTAATTAAAAATGTAACTATTCCATTTTTGTTTGAAAAATTATATTATGAGTTGGTCATTGATCTTCTTGAGTTAAAATTTTAACTACATATAGGTTGAAAAATCATGTTTTCTGTTGAAAATTCTTTTTTTTTTGAGTATTCAACTATTTTGTCAAAAATTCAATTTTTGGTTGAAAATTCATCTTCTTGGTTTGAAAATTCATCTCTTTTGGTAGAAATTTCATATTTTTTGTTTAAAAATTCAATTGGTTGAATATTTTTTTATTCTGTTGAAATTTCGACTTTCTTGGCAGAAATTCAGTCTTATTAGTTGAAAATTCATCTTTTTGCATCAAAAATTAAATTTTTGGTCGCAAGATAAGCTAATTTCCAAAATATACATTTTTTGTTATTATTCGTTTTCTTGCAGTCGCAAATTCGTCTTTTTGTTTGCAGAATTAATTTTTTTCGTCTGGAAATTCAGCTTTTCCATTCTTAATGAAAAACTTCACTCTTATAAATTGAAAATTCTATTTTTTGGTTTAAAATTTGTGTTTTGGTAGAAAATTAATGCTGTTGGCTAAAAATTCAGATATTTGATGAAAAGTTTACTTATTTTGGAAACTCAATTATTTTTTCGAAAATCTAACTGTTTTGTTGAACGTTCATATTTTTATTTAAAAAATTATATTTTTTCAGTAGAAACGTCATCCTTCTTAGGGAAAAATTAAATTTTTGTAGAAAATTCAATTGTTGTAGTTGAAAATTCAACTATCTTTTAAATAATTAATCTTCTCCGTTGAAATTTCGACTGTTTCGTTTTGAAATTCGTTCGTTTTGATTGAAAATTACTCTCTTGTAGCATATTCGTATTTTTTTTGTAGTAGAATCATATTTCTTGGTGGAAGGTTGACTTTTCTTGTTCAAAATTAAAAAGTTCTTTAAAAAATTCGTCTCTTTGGCTTGAAAATTTAACTATTTGGTCGAAAATTCAACTGTTTTTTGGTTGAAGTATAATTTCCTCAATTGAAAATTCGATCCTTTGGTTTAAAATTTATCTTTGTAAGAAGAAAATGCAACTATTTGTTTGAAAGATCAATTACGTCGTTGAAAATTCGTCTTCTTTGCTTAGAAATTCAACTACTTAATTTTAAATGCAACTGTTTGGTTGAAAATTAATTTTATGGCTGAAATTGCAATTACATGGTTGAAAATTCATATTTTAGGGTTTAAAATATAAATGTTTTTCTGAAACATTCCACTTTTCAGCATAAAAACTAAACTCTCTTGTTGAAAGTTCATCAATATAGGATGAAAATTCAGCTGTTTGGACAAAAATTCTATTATTTTTTGAAAATTTAATTATCTATTTATTCTTTATTCATTTTGAAAATTTTTTTCGCTGATAATTATTATTTATTTTTTCAGAAAATGTAACTAATCTGTTCTTTGTTTAAGAATTGTTGAACATTGACACTCTTTTTCTACTATTTTTTTCAATATATGCTACTATTGGCACTATTTCTTCATGAAATTAGTCCGAGGCCTGTAGAAGTAAAAAGCCACAAAAAACTCGTTTTGACGAGATAACAGATTCTACTTTAAAATCTAACTTTTAGAATTCAGTAGATCGATATCAATGGAAAAAGTAGGTAAAACAATTACGCGGCCTCAGAGTATAATTTTCGCCTTAAAATAGTGACAAAATGCTTTGTGTTTGCCTCAGGTTACTAAGGAAACTCAGAGTGGATTCAATCTGCTGACAAAGGTTGAAACAGAGGTAGTCAGAAATTATTTCTCTCTCTTTGTGACGATGCTCTTAAACAAAATATTGAAGACCACACTTGCTTTTTTAATTTTTATCATTAATCCTCAACAAGTGGCAAATGCTCGAAAATGGATTCATCATCTTGTAAAGTATATCACTACAGACTCGGATGCCTCTCAAGCAGTGATAATTGTGGATGATTATACTAAAAGTCAGAATTCTATTCTAAACATCATTCGGAAGATTCAGCAACATCATCCCAGCAAGATAATCAGTTCAACAAATCAAACACTGACGGAATCTTTAGATGGAAATCTAGCAACGGCGAATTTGTTTATAACGATTCATTCAACAGAAGTAAATCCACAAGCTACTGCATCAACGGAATTCTTGATTCAATTATTAGGACATCGAGTACGACCAAAATGTTTGATGATCTTCCTGGGAGTGAAAGAAAACCAGAGTTATAGAGCTTTACTCGAATATATGTGGTCAAATTATTTCTTGGATTTGACGATCCTTGCGATTACAGAACAAGAAATCGATGAAAAAGGTTTGCATCAGAATTCCCATCAAATTGCAACGTTATATTCCTTCAATCCATTCGATGACACCTACACAGAACGCAAATACGAAGAGGACATTGAATTATTTCCAAGTAAGCTGCAGGATCTGCATGGATTCAAAATGAAGGTTGGATCTTTTAATTATCCACCATATGTGTACGTGAAACGGAATTCTTCAGGATATCCGCTCGAAGTTTCAGGACCAGATGGTCTAGTCGCGAAAGCACTCTCTGAAAAAATGAACTTCATATTATCAGAAGTTCCTTCTGAAGAGGAATCGTATGGTCACTGGAGTTGTGATGAGGAAAATAAAACGACTGGGTTACTAAAAATGTTATTGCGTCATGAAATTCAGTTCATTACTAACCAAGCAGGCTTTATCAGCAACTGTGAAAAATTCAGCAAGAGCAGTAGAAGTACTGGAATATTACAAGTCAGTGCTTTGGTACCAATTCCAGATGGTGAGAACTATTCTTCGTTTCCTTCGAAGAAATGGATTTATTTGGTCTTAGTCCTTCTAACTATCTGGATCACCACTGGTTTACTCAAATTCCCAAATGATGTATGGGCTTGGTTTGAGATACTCAGGGCAATGTTAGGATTCAGCGTACCTCGAGAGCCTCACAGTTTATCCGAAAGAATTGTATTCATTTCGATTGTTATTGCCTTTTCGATGTTTGCTTCCAATATGTTCGCTATCCTAACAGACCTGAAACTGACTAATGAACCAGAGAGGAGCATTGATACTCTAGAAAAATTAGTCAACTCAAACCTCACTCCAATGATGCAAGAAAAATATGCATCTGTCCTGATTTCACTAAATGATTCTCTTAATACAGCATTAGTCAATAAGTCTATCATTACTGTTACCGATCAAGAATGTATAGATATTTTGCTGAAAAGCAGGAATGTGACTTGTATTCTAAGGGAAACACTGGCGCGAATTGCAGTTCAGAAGCATGAAGATGCATATGACAAAGATGTGATTAAAATTGTAGAGGAAAGATTATTATCTACGATGCGGGTTTTCAAATTTGAGACAAAATCACCATATGTCGGAAAAATCAATGAAATTATAACAAGGTTATTAGAAGCCGGTCTTGTCAGTCATTGGAGGAATCAGGGTTTGCGACCTCCGAGAAAGTTGAGAAAATGGGAAAATGATGAGGAGCTTCATTCGGGCAGTGTTCTGAATCCACTGATTTTCTTCTTGACTCTTGGATGCATTCTTTCGATTGTGGTTTTTATTTGTGAAAAACTTGCTAATTCGATTGAAAATCGCATTCATGCATCTGTATTCTTCTGTACGCAAGGAAGTGTCTTCTGAAGAGCACTCCTGGAACGTACGAAGATCTCTGCAAACAGTTCTGGAAGGAAAGTTATTTTAAGATCGAAAATAGTTGTTCCAAAAGATGTGAGATAATCATCTGTTTTGTTAGTTGTGAAAATAAGGTTAGTGTCAATAGGGTCAAAATGACATGACACCTTTGAGGTAATGATACAGCGATTATCCTAAATATTCTCAAAAAGTAACCATCGCGCTCATCCACTTGAAATGAAAACCAAAATAAGGGCAATGGTTGACCTAACATAATATTTATCGAAATTAGAATCAAAATGACAATAATATTACTGATACTAGGTTGGAAAGTTGTATGTTCGTCACTAAAATTTGTAACAACACAGGCAGACAAAATTTAAACCCAAAGACTGGACTGCGTGATTCCGAAGGATTTTGGTGTCCTAAAACCGAGTCCGTTATCTAAATTCCTCCTATACGTCAGGTTTTTGAGATATCCTGATCAAAAGGGGAAATGTGGCTATTTTTAGCAATATTTGAGGCAATATAACACCATTTCAGTTCCACACTGCATTGTCGAACAATGCAGTGCATACCCATTTTTGCACTTTCAGTTTAGGATATCTCAAAAATCTGACGTACCAAAAAAATTTGGATAACGGATTCGGTTTCAGGATACCAAAATCCTTCAGGGTCACATAGTTCAGTCATGGGGTACAAAAATGATGTCATTTTTGTCGGCTTGTATAATCCTTGATTATGAGTCCAACCCATATGAATATATATTATATGAAAATTATTATAAGTATAATGAGTTTTCTTGGACTTTTTGCGATTATACGAAACTAATTAGATGGCAGAAAGTACTATTCAATATTCTATCCCATTATGTTGCAATGATCTAAAGGTGGCCAGAGGGGTGCAAATCAGCATTAAGAATTTGATCTGACCAGCTTCATACCTCAATTATTTATCTAATTTTTTCACTCAAATGATTCTTCTATAATTATTTCCCTATAGTCACGAAGAAATGATAAAGAAGCATCATAGGATTTTAAAAATGTTCCTATACGATGTTTCCATAATAGAATGTACCTTGAGTTAATTATTTCGGAAACAGTTTTATTTCATGCTTATAATATTGAAAGTTCCTTACGAATTTGAAAAAGTTCAATTTAACGATAAAGTACTGGATTGGTTAGCAAAAAAGTATTTAAAAACATACTGATCTAGTTTTAAAGAATATAGGCATATCATTAAATGATATGACAATCGCTTCTACTTAGTATAATGTAATGGTTAAGCTAAATTAGATCAAATTATCTATGAAAATTGAGATATATAAAAGTCTTTCAACTATACCAGTTTGTTGGAAAAAGTAAGCAATTTTGCATTGATACTTGACATATAATGATATTTTTAATGTTGATAATTTTAAAACACATATTCAAAAAATTAAGACAGTTGAGATCTCATTCTCAATAGGAACAATTTATTTTAATTTTAGGTAGTTAAATTACAAACCGTCACAATAACATACTTTTCATCTAATACCTATGATATAACTTTGCATGAGGTATTCAGAATTATTATTATTATTACAAAACAAAATTATGGAATTACATAGTACGATACGAAATAATTAGATACTAGGAAAAAAATCTTCAAGACCCAATATTCGAAATTGGAAATACAGCGAATTTCTAAAATATTTATTTTTAAATTTCATGAAATTATCTTTCGAAATTGTCATTTGAACCTTCATGAGAGCAAATAGATACTTTTTTAGCATAGGACAACACTAGAAAAAAATAACTTCTTTACATGAAAAATTCCAAATTTTGATAACATGCTGCAATTCTAATATTGACTTCTGGGTCTTCCGATTTTTTTTTGGTGAAAGATAATTTTACTAAATACAAAAGTGATTTTTTTTTCAATTCGCCATCCATTTGTGTCATTTGAAATAGTACACGGGAAAATTCTCATATTTGCATAGGTGTTAAGAACTTTTCCCAAAAACAGGGGTGAATGAAATAGGAATCATCTTTTGAAAAATTATTGATCAATATCCGTGAAAGTTTGGAAGATATTCTTGACTTTCAGTTATGTAAAATAAAATTGAAACTCCAGAATATGAAAAAAGTCAGCAAATAAGAAACTTTCTGAAACTTATTTGAGCGCAGGTATTGAAGCTGCATGTTCATCTGTTCCAAATTAATTACACTGTTTTAGGATCACAGTATGCTACTTGTCCTCGTTGTGATGATTTCAAATTTTAGTATTTTTTATATTTGACCTACCCCACTGTATATGGAGTTGTTTTAATAAAGTTGTTATATACATATATTGTTAGTTATTTTGATGGCCCTGCCAATGCGCAGGTCAATAATAACATAATATGTTCAATAATGTGTTATGTACCTATTTCCGTATCCACACTCTTTCACGTATTCCACCCTTTGCCCTGCTTTGTAAGAATTCTTTTTTTTTCTAATAGAACCCAATAAGAAACTAGCTGTTAATGTATTTATAATTGTGATTTCTCCAAGAAATAGACAAAATAGTAAACAGAAAAAAGTAAACAGAAACTATGCCAACAGCGTGAACTGGTCTCACTATTGATCTCTAAAATCGATTCAAATGGACTCCTAGCGCAAAATTCAAAATAGAAAAATCATTCCAACATACAAGGTAGTGATAGTTTTTCTAAAGTTGTAATAAATTATTTAGAAACATGAAAAATATATCTTATTGAAAAACGTATTTTTGTAAAAAAGCTAAGCGAAGGCAAAATACATTGAATGTAAAATAATGACTCAAAAAAATCAGTAGTAAAATTTTAAAGATAACCACCTGAATTTTCGAGAGAGATTCCTGCTTAAGGTTTGATATAACAACATCACCCTAAAAACAGTCCTGAATCAAAACCTGTCACTAAGAAAAAGATGGATAAATATTTCCCCAATTATTTCACCTTTATAGAAACGAATCCTACTGCGTGGGTTTTTGAGGGGATGTTGAATATGGACTTCTAGCATTTTTAAAAATTGTTCAAGATCCCATTTATAAGATTGACAGACATTCACGGAGCAGGAGATTTTTTAGGTGAATTTTGACAGGTTTTAATACAGGAGAGTTCCCCGAGAAGTAAGGGGGTATCTAAAATTTTACTTTGGAATTTTTCGGGTCATTATTTTACATTCAATGTACTTTTCCTTGTTTGTGCGTATTTATAAAATAAATTCTTCAATGAGATACATTTGTCACGGTTGCAAATAATTTATTACAACTATAAGAAATAATCACTCCTATGTATGTTGAAATAATTTTTCTATCTTGAATTTTTTTTAAGCTGCTTTGGAGATGTACCATTCAATAAATATAATATGCTTATCGCAAGTGTTGGCAATACGCAGGGACTTTCTGCCTCAAATATGGATTTGAGCTTTCAACAGGAAAGAAAATTGCCCCCCGATGATCATTCGCTGCTCTAGCGTTTCAAATTGATTTTTTCAGGTGAGTTTTCTAGGTTACATTACCCGTCATAAGAGCCTTAAAATATTAACAAAATGATTTGTGTATGCTTCAGGTTACTAAGGAAACTCAGAGTATATTCAGTCTACTGACGAAAAGTTGAAACGCAGTTTGTCAGAGAATATTTCTCTCTCTTCGTGATAATGCTGCTAAACTCAATATTGAAGATCACTTTTGCATTATTAATTTTTCAAACAAATCATCCACCAGTGTCGAATGATCAAACATGGATTCGTCATATTGTGAAATATATCGATGAAGATTTGGATGTCTTTCAAGCAGTAATCATTGTTGATGATTACACTAAGGGTCATTATTCTACATTAGACATCATAGGAAACATCCAGAAACATCTTCCCAGCAGGATAATCAGTTCAACAAAGCAAGAAATGACACAATCTTTGGATCCAAATCTGGCAACTGCAAATTTGTTCATAACCATTCAGTTAATGGAAGTTAATATACCAGTTCATGCATCAACGGAATTCCTGATTCAATTATTAGGACAAAAAGTACGTCCGAAATGTTTGCTCATCTTCTTTGCAGTAAAAGAAAACCTCAGTTTTAGAGCTATACTCGAATATATGTGGTCCAATTATTTCTTGGACTTGACGATCCTTGCGATCACAGAACAAGGAATCGATCAGAAAGGTTTGTATCAGAACCATCATCAAAATGCTACGTTACATTTCCTGAATCCGTTTAATCACACCTATACAAAACGAACATACCAGGAGGACACTGAATTATTTTCGAATAAGCTGCAAGATCTACATGGATTCAAAATGAAGGTTGGATCTTTTCATTATCCACCATATGTTTACGTGAACCGGAATTCTTCAGGATATCCGCTCGAAGTTTCTGGTCAAGATGCTCTACTCGTAAAAGCCATTTCCAAAAAAATGAATTTTCTATTATCAGAAGTTCCTTCTAGAGAGGAATCGTATGGTCATTGGAGTTGTGATGATGAAAACAAAATGACTGGGTTACTAAAAATGTTGTGGCATCATGAAATACGGTTCATTACTAACCAAGCAGGCATTATCAGCAACTGTGAAAAATTCAGCAAGAGCAGTGCAAGTACCGGAATAATACAAATCTGTGCTTTGGTACCAATTCCAGATGATGAGAACTATTCCTTATCTCCTCCAAAAAAATGGATTTACTTAGGCTTAGTCCTTCTAACTATCTGGATTACCACTGGCTTACTTAAATTCAAAAATGATGTTTGGGCTTGGTTTGAGATACTAAGGGCAATGTTAGGATTCACCGTACCTCGAGAGCCTGACACTTCATCGGAAAGAATCGTATTCATTTCGATTCTCATTGCGTTCTCGATATTTGCTTCCAATATGTTTGCAATTCTGACGGACCTGAAACTGACCAATAAATCAGAGAAGAGCATTAATACTGTAGAAGAATTGGTCAACTCAAACCTGACTCCAATGATGCAAAAAAAATATGCATCTGTCCTGATTGCACTAAATGATTCTTATAATACAGCATTAGTAAATAAATCTATCATTTCTGTGAACGATGAAGAATGTATAGATATTTTACTAAAGAGCAGGAATGTGACTTGTATTATAAGGGAAACACTTGCGCGAATTGCAATTCAAAAGCATGAAGATGCATATGACAAAGATGTGATGGAAATTGTTGAGCAAAGATTATTGTTTTCGATGCGGATTTTTAAATTCGAGACGAAATCGCCATATCTCGGAAAAGTCAACGAAATTATAACAAAATTATTACAAGCAGGTGTCTTTACTCATTGGGAGAATCAGAATTTTCGACCTCCGAGAAAGTTGAGAAAATGGGAAAATGATGAGGAGCTTCATTCAGTCAATGTTTTGAATCCACTGATTTTCTTTTTGTCCCTTGGATGCATACTTTCGATTGTGGTTTTTATTTGTGAAATACTTGCGAATTATATTGAAAATCGCTGCCATGCATCTGTATTCTTCTGTACGCGAAGGAATGTCTTCTAAGGAGCACTCATAAAATGTACGAGGATCTCTGCAAACAGTTTTAGAAGTAAAGTAAATTAGATTAAACGTATGCGGCAATGATACATATGTATGCAAAATTGAAAAAGACCTGAAGCAGCTGAGAACCTCCAAGAGGGCTCACATGATGAATATTCAAAGTATGTTTTAATCTTATCAATATATCTACTCAGAATAATAATACTCGAAACTGGAATTAGCAGAACAGTAGTTCTTATATTTAGTTAAAGAGTTGTGTGTTTAACACTCAAATTTATGATAATCGTCAATTTTGAGTTTAAAAAATACGAAAATATATTATATGAAAATTACTATAAGCACTGTGATTTACCTTTGATTTTTTGCGATTATGAGAAACTAATTATAGGACAGATAACGGACGGACACCTTCGTAAAAACCTGTTTTCTGGGTTCAGGGTTCTTGAAACATTTGTGTCATTTGTTTATAATATTTATTATGTGCAATAATAATTGTTAAATTTTGGTTAATCGTTTTTCTTAAAATATAAATCTTGGGGTACTATTATATTAATTAGAGTAAAACAAGGCACTTGATCAGGTAAAAAAACATTAACCGTTGCGTCTTTGCTCCACGAATTATTTATAACAATTGTTGATTGAAGCATTAGCTGAATATCTTGATTAGTTATCAGTATCAACTTGCTCTCAATAGAACTAATTGAAAGTAACAAAACTTCACCAGAATAAAGGTTCCTTTTTTCGGTCAAAATTTTGGATCTACACTATCGAACAGATCTTTACATTTTGACTTGCGTGCAGTCCAAAAACAGACTTAAAATATATCCTTGTAACTTTGTTGAATTTAATAAAAATTAAAGGAGCTTCATAATAATTGAAATTTCAAACAACCAAAAATGAAATAAAGTTTTCCGAACAGATTGAGTAATTTTGAGTCGAGAATACATGAATTAAACATAATAGAATTTTTAAATAAAAAATATCCTAACATTTCTCTTAGTATCTCGAACCAAGCCCAAATGTCATTTTGCAATTCCAATAACCTAGTGATGATCCAGATAGTTAGGAGCACTATGCCCAAATAAATCCATTTAATTGAAGCAGATGGAGAGTGATTTCCATTATTTGTCATTGGAACCAAAGCACAGACATTTATTGTTCCACTACTTACACTGTTCTTGCCTGATTTTTCGCAGTTGCTGACAGTGCCTCCTTGGTTAGTAATGAACCGAATTTCATGGCGCTATAACATTTTTTGTAACCCGGTCGCTTGATTTTCTTGATCATCACTCCAACGGACAAACGATTCCTCTCCAGAAGGAACTTCTGATAACATAAAGTTCATTTTTTTGAAAAGTGCTTTTGCGTTTGTAGCTTGTGGTTCAAAAACTTCTAGCAGATGTCCTGAAGAAACCCGTTTCACGTAAACATGCGGTGGATAATTAAAAGATCCAACCTTCATTTCGAATTCATATAGATCCTGCAGTTTGTTGGGAAATAATTCAACGTCCCTCTTGTATCTCCGTTTTGTGTATGTGCCCTTGAACGGATTTGAAGAATATAACGTAGCAATTTGGTGACGATTCTGATGCAAACCAGTTTGATTGATCCCATGTTTCGTGATCGCAAGAATAGTCAAGTCCAAGAGATAATTGGACAACATATTTTCGAGTGTAGGTCTATGACTCAAGTTTTCTTTCCCTGCCAAGATGATCATCAAACATTTTGGTGGGATTTAATATGCTAATAATTGAATCAGGAAATCCATAGAAGCAGGAACTTGCAGATTTGTTTTCATAAATTGGATCGTGATAAACAAATCCGCAGTTGCCAGACTTTGATTTAAAGATTTTGTTAGGTTTTTATTTGTTGAGTCGATTATTCTGCTGGGTAGATGTTGCTGGATTTGTTGTAGGATGTCTAAACTTGAATTATGACATTCCGTATAATCATCCACAAATATTACTGCTTGAAAGAAATTCAAATCTTTCTTGATCTAATTTACGAGACGAAGAATCCATTTGGGACCATCTGTTACTTCTTGAGTATTGATGATAAAAATTAACATTGCCAAAGTGGTCTTCAATAATGCGTTTAGCAGCATTTTCACAAAGAGAGTGACAAATAATTTCTGACGACTTTCGATTCCACCTTTGTCAGCAGACTGAATCCACTTTGAGTTTTCTCAGTAACCTGAAGCATACACAAAGTATAAGTACAAAGTAGTTCTTGAAATTTCATTAAATCATAATAATGGATTGGCATCCTTCTATGAGCGACAATTCCAATCTAAGAGAGCTCAATAGTTTGAGTAGCCTCTTTTTTATTATCGTTCTTCAAATATAGGTCAAACGATTTTGAAAAATTGTAATATGGATCTACTGAATTGGAAACATCATATTTTGAAGCAGAACACATTTTCAATTCGAAAGACTTTTGTAATCAATTTCTACTCATCGCTTGAAATCCTTTCGAATCTTTCAAAATACTTCAACAGCAGTACAATCCATCTAAATGCTTTAGAAACAATTAAGATGTTTTGACGTTATCTAAGAGTTCCTGGAAAACTCGTCAAGCATTCCAATCCCTTCAAATTTCTTCAAACATCTGGAAATATTCTAATTTCTTTTGAAACCCTGTGAATCCTTCTGTGAAATCAATTGTGATTTCACCATGTTAATTTCATTTATTGCCTAATGTTTTCTAGCAATATTGCAATCTAGAAATCTGCAACATCTTTTAAAATTCCTTGAAAAATGATGTAAGCTTTGAAATCCTCTGAAATACCTATACAATCTTTTGAAATTTCGATTTCAGAGTTCATAGATGCTATTTTAGCTGATGTAGCGAATAAGCTTAAAAGTTTGTTTAATTGAAAATTTAAAAAATAGTCACTGGTAACACAACATTGGTAACAGTGGCAATACCAGTCGAGCTAACAAGGGCAACGAAATGGTGCTGTCCTGATAATAATAGGCGAAATCATGGGGCTCTCCTGGCAATATAAATACTGTTCAAAATATCGAATGTACAATGCAGTTCAGTCAATGAATACAAAACTGTAGATCAGTCCAATTATCATAGGACAAGCCAGTCCAGCCACTATAGGCAATATATCGGACTGACCTGACCATGTGAAGATTTCTCAAAATAATCAAGGCAAAAGACATTTTAGTTTACCAAAGATACTGATTAGTGCAGCCAATCAATGCAAGATTAGAGATTAGTCCAACCGACAAAAGCAAGACCTTTGGTAGTTCAGAAAATTAAAGACAAGACTATAGATCAGTCCAGCCAACGAAAGCAAGACACGTTGGTAGTCCAGATAGTTGAGATAAAATTATAGACCATTCTAACTAACGAAAGCAACGTACCTTGGTAATTCAGCCAGTTACGACAATAGTATAGAACAGTCCATCCGGCAGAAGCAACCTTGTCTTAACTGGCTGACTACCAAAGTATCGTACCTATGTTAGATGAACTGATCGATAGTCTTGTCTCAACTATTTGAGCAACCAAAGCGTCTTGCCTTTGTTAGTTGGACTGATCTAAAGTCTTGTCTGAACTGGCTAGTCTATTGGCATGTCTTGCCTTTGTTGTTTGGACTGATCTGTAGTCTTGTCTTAATTGGCTGAATTACCAAAGTGTTTTGCCTTTGTGGCCTGGACTGATTTTTAATCTTGTATTAATTGACTCAACTACTAAGTCTTTGATAGTCCACAATTTCCTCTGAATTATTTTGAAAACTCTTTGCATTGCCAGGGCAGTGCCATTACATTGCCATTAGTGGCTTGACTGGCATTTCTTTAATAATTGGACTAATCTACAGTCTTGAATTCATCGACTGAACTGTCTTTTATCTTCAACATTTTGAGCAGTATTCACATTGCCAGGACAGCCCTATAATTTCACGTACCATTACCAGGGAAGCATCATTTTGTTGCTCTCATTAGCTGGTCTGGTCTTTCCGGTAGAAGTCAAACTGGGAATTACAGCCAGTTTTCAAAATGTTGAGTTTAGTTTGTAATATTGCGCGGCATCGATACCAAATTAACTATACCTTCTGTAGGATCCCAGTACGCTTTTTTACGCATTATAGCGATTTTGAATTTCAGTATTTGTTATTTTTGATCCATCCTAATATAAAATTTACAAACATTGTGAAACAAACTTGCTTGTTAAACTTAATGCACAGCTCTTCGTGAGTATCAAGATTGTCTTTTAAAATACACTGTCATGTATACAGAAGAATACAGATGCGTTGATACGATTTTCAATATAATTCACAAATATCTCACAAATGAAAACCACAATTGAAAGTATGCCTCCACAAGTCAAAAAGAAAATAATCGGATGAAGAACATTCACTGAATCAAACTCTTCCTCATTTTCCAGTTTATTCAACTTTCTCGAAGGTCGAATAACCTGCTTGTCCCAATGATTAACGAGACCGGCTTCTGATAACCTTATTATAATTTCGTTGGCTTTTCCGAGAAACGGAGATTTCGTCTCAAATTGAAAAACCCTTCTCGAGAATATTAATCTTTCCTTGACAATTCTCATGACATCGTTGTCATACGCATCTTTATGCTTCTGAATTTCAATTTGCGCTAGTGATTCACCAATAATACATGTCACATTCCTGCTTGTCAGCAAAATATCTATACATTCTTGATCCTTCGCGGTGAAGATAGACTTATTCACTAGTGCTGTATAAAGGGAATCATTCAGTGAAATCAGGGCAACTGCATAATTTTCTAGCATTATTGGTGTAAGGTTTGAGTTTAATAAGTCCTCTACAGTGTCAATGCTTATCTCGGATTTCTCTGTCAATTTGAGGTCTGTTAGAATTGCGAAGATGTTGGAAGCGAATATCGAAAACGCCATCAAAATGGAAATAAATACGATTCTTTCCGGCCATATGTCAGGCTCTCGAGGTACGGTGAATCCTAGCATTGCTCTTAATATCTCGAACCAAGCCCAAACGTCATTTTGGAATTTCAATAAGCCTGTGATGATCCAGATAGTTAGAAGCCCTATTCCCAAGTAAATCCATTTGATTGAAGGAGATGAGTAATAACTATCGTCACTGGTAACTGGAACCAAAGCACAGATTTTTATTGTTCCAGTACTTGCACTGTTCATGCTAGATTTTTCGCAGTTGCTGATAGTGCCCACTTGGTTAGTAATAAACCGAATTTCATGGCGCCATAACATTTTTATTAAACCGGTCATTTTATTTTCTTCGCCGCAACTCCAACGACCAAACGATTCCTCTCCAGATGGAACTTCTGATAATATAAAGTTCATTCTTTGGGAAATTGCTTTTATGATTTGAGCATGTGGTCCAGAAACTTCTAGCGGATGTCCTGAGGAATTTCGTTTCACGAAAACATACGGTGGATAATTGAACGATCCAACCTTCATTTCGAATCCATTTAAATCCTGCAGCTTGTTTGGAAATAATTCAAGATCATCCTTGTATTCTCGTGTGGTGTATGTGTCATTAAACGGATTTGAGAAACATAAGGTAGCAGTTTGGTGACAATACAAATGCAAACCTGTGTGATTGATTGGATGTTCCGTGATTGCAAGAATAGTCAAGTCCAGAAAATAATTGGACCACATATATTCGAGTGTGGCTCTATAACTCAGGTTTTCTTTCCCTGCCAAGAAGATCATCAAACATTTTGGTCGGACTTGATATGCTAATAACTGAATCAGGAAATCCGTTGAGGCAGGAACTTGTCGATTTGTTCCCACAAATTGGATCGTGATAAACAAATCCGCAGTTGCCAGACTTCGATGTAAAGATTTTGTCAGGTTTTGATTTGTTGAATCGATTATTCTGCTGGGAAGATGTTGCTGGATTTCTCGTATGATGTTTAAACTTGAATCATGACTTTTAGTATAATCGTTAACAATTAACACTGCTTGATAGGCTCTCGAGTCTTTCTTGACATACTTCACAAGATGACGAATCCATTTTGGATCATTTGACACTTCTTGAGAATTAATGATACAAATTAAAATTGCAAAAGTGGTCTTCAATATTGCGTTTAGCAGCATTATCATAGAGGAAAAGGAATAATTTCTGAATACACTTGTTCACACCTTCGTCAGTAGACTGAATCCACTTCGAGTTTCCTCAGTAACCTGAAGCATACACAAAGTATGAGTATAAAATAGTCCTTCAAATTTCATTAAATCATAATAATGGATTGGTATCCTTCTACGAGTGATATTTCCAATATGAGAGCGCGAAATTGTTTTAGTCGCTCCTTTTTTATTATCGTTCTTCAAATCTAATTCCAACCTTTTTGAAAAATTGCAATATCGATCTAATGAATTTAATACCTCATATTTTAAAGCGTAATTCATTTTCCATTTGAAAAACTTTTGTAATCATTTTCTACTTATGGAGGCCTTAAAGTCATTACATAAATTCAAAACAATGCTAATAGTAACAGAAATTTTATAAAATTGTAGCACAATAGGGTTTTGGAATTTTTGAAATATTGAATCAAGATGTTAGATATTATTTGAATTGGGCTTCTAATGGAAATTTCTCCTACATTTTCTGAAGTCCTTTGACATTTTTGAAATTCTTGTAATCCATAGAAATCCTGAAATATCCCCAGAAGTTCATTGAGATTTCATTTTCTTTCTCCCCTAAACTTCTCTAGAAATCCCTTGGGAATCCTTCAAAATTATCCAAAATCCTAAAAAATTAATAGATTCAATACTTTCACGATGATTCATTATAATAAATTTAAAATTTAAAATTCCAAATTTAAAGATTTTTCGGGTTTCAATCGTGTGCGAAACTATGAATGTTGCTGTCGTTTCGTGAACATTGCAGTTCACTTCTTCAGGGCTGACCTGGAACTGAGGTTTGAGATTATGTTGTTCTTATATATGTATTCTGTACGATGCCTGTGATTGGCCAGAGTGCCCCATGGTGGGGACTGGTTGGACTTGATTGGCCAATCAAGTCTTTTTTTAAAAAAACCCGGGAGGACGAAATTTTTAATTTCAAATTTAAATTTATTACCCTAAAAAATTCTTAACAAGCCCTTAAAAAAGTTGAAATCTCGTTGAATTCCTGGAAAGTTGTAAAATGGCCTAAATTCTTAAAAATGCTTTGAATTCTCTTGAAATTGACTGAATCCTCAAAAACTCGTGGAAGTAAAAAAAAAGTTGCTGAAAATTTTGTATATATTTGAAATCCTTTGACTTGAATCCTAGCCAGTTCTACGAACGAACCTCAGAAGCAGCAATAGGATATTGAATCTCATCTGGAATCGCCAACATCTTTGCGGAGCATCTAGGAACTAAAATCTTCAACCAATCCAAGTTAAAAACAGAATTTTGGTGCCGTTACGTTGATGACACTTTTTTCATCTGGAGACATTAACTATATTAACTACACAGCTTTTTCGATTTCATCAATCGATTACACCCCAATATCTAGTTCAACGTGGAAACTCAACAAAACGGAAAATTGTCTTTCTTGGACGTACTAGTTTACAAAATATCTGATAACACATTAGGACATAAAGTTTACAGGAAAGCCTTTCGTACAAACAAGATATTTACATGCCTTCTTCTACCACTACTTATCTCAGAAGCAATCGGTTATCAACTCCCTTGTATACAGAGCTGTCTCCATGACAGATAAAGATAACTTGCGAAAGGAATTACAACACATTAAACAAAGCCTAAAACGAACAGATTACATAAACAAAGAAATTTATGAAGCAATAATAAAATACACTCAAAAAAACAAGTGTATATAACATACTAAAGAAAGGGAAAGGAAAGCGACCACCATCCTATCCTAAATCCAAGATATCACAGAAATAATAGGAAGGATTCTCAACAAATACAACATCAAAAATTTAATTTGTCTACATTCAATGTCAGTTTTGACTATTAGATCAAAAACTACGCGTCCCATAAAATAATTATTAACAACAAATTTGTAGATATTTTTTGGTTGAACAATTTTTTGATTACATTCTTCTCTATTGAAACGAAAGATATGTGACTTATCATAAAACTTTTTCCATAAAGTTTGTTCACCTTTCTGAGAAGGAACATTTTGCTTCTTAACATTTTTTCCATATCTCGTATAGTTTGGGTGAAAAATTGAATTTTTGATTTGTTGGAAAACAAATTTGATGGAAAAGACCAGAACCATTGCATTGGTCAAAAATAGATGATTAACGAACTTGTTATTTCTGTTTAATGTTCGAAAACATGAGCTAGAGCTTAATCCAATCTAATCAGCCTTTCGGAAAACTAATTCCTAACAAAGAATTTCAAATTTTAAACAACCAAAAATACAATTGAATTTTCAACGAAAAAAGTAAACTTCTGAATAAAAATACATACTTCTCCTTATTTGGTTCTATCTGTTTTTTCAATATGATACATCACCATAGGTTCCTCACTCTTCGATAAAATTTATTAATATTATAGGTCAATCAATTTTTGTCGAACCAAGGAATCTTTCATATCGTTGCATCAGCTTTGAATTGCGAAAAAAAGTAAACAGAAACTATGTCAACAGCGCCACCTTGTCTCACTGCTGATCTTTAAAATCGATTCAAATGGACTTCTAGCACAAAATTGAAAATGGAAACATTTTTCGAACAGACAACATTCCAACTTTATAGAAACGAATCATATTGCGTGGGTTTTTCAAACGAATGTTCCAGAGGAAGTATTAAAGACAATAGTTATCTGAGAGACCAGCTTTAAAAACTATAAGGGTATAAACCTCTAGCATTCTTCATAATTGTTCGAATTCCCATTTATAAGATTGACGGAGCAGCATTTTTTTCAGGTTAATTCAGACAGGTTTCAATTCAGGAGAATTCCCCGAGAAGTAAGGGTGTATCTGTAAAATTTTACTTCAGTATTTCTTGAGTCACTGTTCGACATTCAATATATTTTTCCTTGTTTAAGCGTATTCATAGAAATATATTCTCTAGTAAGATACATTTGTTATGGTTTTTCATAATTTTTTACAACTATATAAAAATAGTCACTCCTATGTCTGTTGGAATAATTTTTCTATTATGAATATTTTTTCATCTGCTTTGGAAATGTAGTTGATAATAAATGTAACATATTCATCGCAAGTGATGGCGATCCGCAAGAACGTTCAGCCTCAAATATGGATTTGAGCTTCCAAGAGGAAAGAAAATTGCCCCCCGATGATCATTCGCTGCGCTAGCGTTTTAAATTGATTTTTTCAGGTCAGTTTTCTAGGTTGCATGACCAACTATAGGAGCCTTAAAATATTTATAGAATGATTTGTGTATGGTTCAGGTTACTGAGGAAACTCAGGGTGGATTCAGTCTACTGACGAAAAGTTGAAACGAAGGTTGCCAGAGAATATTTCTCTCTCTTCGTGATAATGCTGCTAAACGCAATATTGAAGATCACTTTTGCATTATTAATTTTCAAAACAAATCATCAACAAGCACCAAATGATCAAACATGGATTCGTCATTTCATGAAATACATCAGTAAAGATTCGAATGTCTTTCAAGCAGTAATCATTGTTGATGATTACACTAAAGGTCATGATTTTACTTTAGACATCATAGGAAAAATCCAGAAACATCTTCCCAGCAGGATAATCAGTTTAACAAATCAAGAAATGACACAATCTTTGGATCCAAATCTGGCAACTGCAAATTTGTTTATAACAATTCAGTTGATGGAAGTCGATATACCAGTTAATTGGTCAACGGAATTCCTGATTCAATTATTCGGACAACAAGTACGATCAAAATGTTTGATTATTTTCTTTGCAGTTAACGAAAACCTCAGTTATAGAGCTGTACTAGAATATATGTGGTCCAATTATTTCTTGGACTTGACGATCCTTGCGATTACAGAACGAGGAATCGATCAAAAAGGTTTGTATCAGAATCATCATCAAAATGCTACGTTACATTTCCTGAATCCGTTTAATGACACCTATACAAAACGAACATACCAGGAGGACATTGAATTATTTTCGAATAAGCTACAAGATCTACATGGATTTCAAATGAAGGTTGGTTCTTTTCATTATCCACCGTATGTTCACGTGAACCGGAGTTCTTCAGGATATCCACTCGAAGTTTTTGGACCAGATGCCCTACTCGCAAAAGCACTTTCCAAGCAAATGAATTTTCTATTATCAGAAGTTCCTTCTAGAGAGGAATCGTATGGTCATTGGAGCTGTGATGAAGAAAACGAAACAACCGGGTTCCTAAAAATGTTATGGCTTCATGAAATACAGTTCATTACTAACCAAGCAGGCTTCATCAGTAACTGTGAAAAATTCAGCAGGAGCAGTGCAAGTACTGGAGTATTACAAGTCTGTGCTTTGGTACCAATTCCAGATGATGAGAACTATTCCTCACCTTCTCCGAAGAAATGGATTTACCTGGGGTTAGTCCTTCTAACTATCTCGATCACCACTGGCTTACTGAAATTCCAAAATGAAATTTGGGCTTGGTTTGAGATACTCAGGGCAATGTTAGGATTCACTGTACCTCGAGAGCCTAACACATCATCGGAAAGAATCGTATTCATTTCGATTCTTATTGCGTTCATGATATTTGCTTCAAATATGTTTGCAATTCTAACAGACCTGAAACTGACCAATAAATCAGAGAGGAGCATCAATACTGTAGAAGAATTAGTCAACTCAAACCTGACTCCAATCATGCAAGAAAAGTATGCATCTGTCCTGATTGCACTAAATGATTCTTATAATACAGCATTAGTAAACAAATCTATCATTTCTATGAACGATGAAGAATGTATAGATATTTTACTGAAGAGCAGGAATGTGACTTGTATTCTTAGGGAATCACTAGGGCGAATTGCAATTCAGAAGCATGAAGATGCATTCGATAATGATGTGATGAAAATTGTCAACGAAAGGTTATTAGTTACGATGCGGGTTATCAAACTTGAGACGAAATCGCCTTATCTCGGAGAATTCAACAAAATTGTGAAAAGGTTATCAGAAGCTGGTCTCATTCGTCTTTGGGAGAGGCAGGGTTGGCGACCTCCGAGGAAGTTGAGGAAACTGAATGATGATGAACAGCTTGTTTCAGTCAGTATTCTGCATCCACTGACTTTCTTCTTGACTCTTGGATGCACACTTTCGATTGTGGTTTTCATTTGTGAAATACTCGCGATTTATATTGAGAATCGCATTCACGCATGTGTTTTCTTCTGTACGCAAGGGAGTGTCTTTTAAAGAGTACTCTCGAAACGTATCACGACCTTTGCAATTTTTGAAAATTCACATTAACAATGTTTAAGGTGTATTCCAATTTCAATTTCATGAATGTATCTACTGTATGTATTTTTATGCAAAATAAATTATAATGTTTTTCAGAACTATGGATTATGTGATGTCTATCCCTTCCTTAGTCGGTATGTTCATTCTTAATTTTTATTGTGAACAGTGATAATTCTTCAAATTCTCAAAAAGAAGTCACGCGCTTATTCACTAGATATCGAAACAAAGAAAACAGAATAAAAAACCTTCACAAAAATATATCGATTAATTTTCTTGACTCAGTTCATCTACTCTGAAAAAGAAGTTAAAAATTTATGTTATTCTCTACTTCTAATACAGGTTCTTTGAACATTTTTCTTTGTACCATCTAGCATAATAATGTGTGTATTTCTGGAAAAGTTTCCTTTTCTTGATCTCGCTAGTAGCTGACAATATTTGACCAATGATTGCACAAGAAAACTGTCTCTTTTTTCTACCTCTCATTCACAAAACAAACCCATATTTTTCAAAATTATTTTAGTGTCTTTTTAATTCGCACGGTGTACGACTATCAGTCAATAAATCCTTGGATGTTATAGCGTCGCGCGAATTACTGAATACAAACCATCAATTTTTTAAAAAAGTTTTTAGCTAGATTCAAAAGCTATCATAAAAAAATGCTGAGAAAATAATTATGCGGCCTCAGAATGTTATTATCGCTCATGGAAAGAATCCATTATTATAATTTCATCAAATTTAGACAGCCTTGAAATAATTATTACATTTTTCGTGTATGCTACATGTTACGATGATTATGCTAAAAGTCATCATTCTATTCTAGACATCACAGGCAAAATTCAGCAACATATCCCCAGCAAGATACTCAGTTCAACAAATTAGAAACTGACACAATCTTTGAATAGAAGTCTAGATACTGTGGATTCGTTTATCATGATTCAAATTACGGCAGCAAATCTACTAGCTAATGCATCAAAGGAAATTATTTTCTACTTATCTTATCTTTTGCCATACAACCACGCATACGAAACTGCTAGGCAGCAAGCTACTAGAGATTCTACATTTATGCGCACTCCCTAATCGCACATTCAGTTCTTCTAGAAAATGATTCAAATAGTTCTCTTGAATGCTTCCTCTTCTTATCAGTTGGTAACATTTTTCTGGCATCCAGTTAAGGTATTATCAAAACATAGGATATCATTCAGATTGACTATGGAAGTGTAACACTTTGCTCTGAACACATTCATCACGGGTTTCATTATTTTGGTAGAAATAATCGGACTTGAGCAGAAGCCAAACGAAAGGCATCTAGATCCAAATAATCTTTTTAAGAATCTAAATTGCAAAACTTTTTACTAGCCGGATTTACTAGCACAAGAAGAAATGTTTCTTTGATATCCACTGAAGCTAAAAACGCACGTGGGGTTGATAAATTTGTCGCGGTCCTAATATTTTCCATTATAAAGTGTGAAGTGTTGATGAACAAATTCAATTTCTTAAGATTTGATACGAATCTCAAAGATCCATCTAGTTCCTGTATTGTAAGATAAGAAGACAGAAGCTGACCATCACGGTGCGTATCACCAATTAATTTAGAGTTTGCTTTGGGAATTCTGATAGCTCTGAGAACACGGTGAGTTCTTTGCCTGATGCCCTGGTTGTTCTTGAACCTCTGATAGACCAGAGTTCTTGGATTGTATCCTTGATGACCCACCACTGGTTGATGGCTGGCAAGTGGGGGTTTCCAATTCAACTGGTTTGACTTCGGGAATCTCTTTTTTGTTGAAGCTTGTTCAAAAAGCTCCAGTCTATCAATTTTATTTCTGGGATTAGATATTAGCATACTGGTAGCTGTTCTCAAGGCCAACATGGCTGATTCAACCGTATTTTGAGCCTCTTTTAAGTGTCGGTTTCTCTTTACTGCTGTTTCTCTCATCAAAGCAAGTAATTCCGGGTTTAAGGCATGTCCTTCTATTGAACAGTTTCCTTCACGTCGATGTTCTATAAAAAGTTGATCCTCTAATTCTTTTGGAACTCCCGTAATGAGCCATAAATACCATGTTGAGGCAAACTCAGGGTGAAATTTCAGTGTCGCATCTTGAGAAGCTGAAGGATCGTCCTCAAGGAGTTTTAGAATGTTTTCATTAACAGGCGGGCGCTATCAACTTGGTTGGCTTCGGTAACTACAAGTACGGGATTTTTGTCTTCAGAAACTGATGAATCCTCATCATCGGAATTTTCAGGTGGCTCTTCATTTTTGGTACTTCTTTCTGTAAGCGTAGAAAAGGTAGATCTGGATGAATTAATGAGTTCATCCAGTCTGACAGAGTCCGACACCTTATCGCTGACTACCCTGTTTTCTTTATCCGATGCCAACTTCATTTCTGCAAACCTCTCTTGACCTTCCTTATGGCGGCTTACTTCTCTTTCAAATCTTCTTATTTTTCATTAGAATATTAGGGAACAATGAAAGGAAATATAAAGGGACTTCTGGGGATATCTATGGATCTTTGCAGATGAGAAAAATTTAACAGATTTTGAATGATTCCAGAAAATGTAAAGGATTCTTGGGATTTCAAGAGAAATAACAAGATTGCCAGATATTTCTACGATTTAGAGGATTTCGAACAATTTCAAGTGTTCCCAAATTATCTTCATTTATTTGACAGTTACTGCACTATTTTGAAAGATGTCCACGGCCTGTATAAGTAGAAGTTCGTTACAACAAATTTTCGATGAAAATATAAATTTTGCTTCGAATTATGGCGTTTCAAATTCAGTAGATCGATACTAAAACTTTCCTGCAAGGATTAAACTACATCTAAAGAACGATAATAACAAAGGAGTTACTCAAAAAATTGGCCAGCCTCAGAGTCAAATCATTGCTCGTAAAAGGATACCAATCCATTATTGAAATTTGATAAAATTCCAAAAACGACTTTATAGTTATACATTGTGTATGCCTCAGGTTACGTAGGAAACTCAGAATGTTTTCAGTCTGCTGACGACGGTGGAAACAAAGGTCGTCGGAAATTATTTTTTTTGCTACTTTGTGATAATGCTGAACATGGAATCGATCATACAGGTTTGCATCAGAAACGTCACCCAATTGCTTCCTTACATTTCTTAAATCCGTTCAATGATACGTACACAAAACAAAAATACAAGGGGGACCTTGAATTATTTACGAAGAAGCTGCAGGATCTGAATGAATTCGAAATGAAGGTTGGCTCCTTGGATAATCCACCGTATGTTTACATGAAGCAGAATTCATCAGGACACCCGCTAGAAGTTTCTGGACCAGATGCTCTAATCGTGAAAGCGCTTTCCAAAAATAAAATGAACTTTAGAATAGCTGAAGTTTCATCTGGAGAGGAATCTGTTGGTCATTGGTGCTGCGACGGAGAAAATAAAACGTCCGGGTTACTGAAAATGTTATGGCGCCATGAAATTCGGTTCATTAATAACCAAGAAGGGATGGTTACACATGATAACAATTATTCTCCGGCTCCTCTAATAAAATAGATTTACTTGAGCATAGTGCTTCTAACTATCTGGATTATCACTAGTTGAAAATCCAAAATTTTGAAACTATTAGTTACATGGATGATTTAAAACATGTTTCAAATCATTCATGAATTTTAGACCGACTCAATAAATATTGCACTAAGTAGCTGCTTTTTGTTCCGTGAGTACGTTACAAACTTTTCTATCTATCATGTTAAACTCGAAATCAAAACACAGCTCAAATGACCGATAGCCAATTATGCGCATATTTTATCAATTCATCAGTTTCTATAATAAACTGAAATTTTATGGGCCGACAAAAATTACCTGGGAATGGAGTTTCATTTTGTCAGACGACAGAATCTTTGGTGACTAATTGAAGTGAAACCATGAAAATGAAAAACATAGCTTTATCAGAAAACTGTTCCTCATTATCCTGGAAAACATCCCTCTGATTAGTCTCATCTACACTCTTACCAACATCATTATCATCATCGTCATCATCATTGTCATCGCCATCGTCATCATCATCATCATCATCATAAAACTCAGTTTCAGTATCATTATCATGGAGCGAATCATAAAGCGTAGGAACACTCACCTTGGTGACAACTTTTGTCTATTAATTTGTTGTGCAGAAGTTCCATCCATTTGCCAATTCCCAATCAGTAGGTTCCGATACTTCGATATGTTCAGGATAACAATTATTTTTGGTCGTTTGAATTTCAGGGTTAGGAGGGTGCAGCTTACTACTATGCAGATATAAATCATGGAGCCTCATTTTCTCATAATTCCTCTTTGTCAGACCTAGATCCAAGTACATAGCCAATAATCTGTCTTTATTATTGAATTCATTCTCAATTATTGTTTCATCTCTTGAAGAATCACAAGCATGCAGATGATCAACCAGTTTAAGTGCTCTTGATAACTCTTCTCCACTGTGATTCAGAGCAGTTTCATTTACTTGTCTACATTTCGTCTTTTCGAATCCTTCTTCGATACACAAACGTGGACGACCTTTTTTAGAAACATTAAGTAGACATGATGAATTCAATAAAGAATCAACGAAACCATTAGTAGATCGATATTTCAATTTTTTTAAAAGGCTTAAACTAGTTTTGAAAAATGATGATGAAAAAAGTCACTCAAAGTATTATGTGGCCTTAGAGCATAATTATCGCTTGTGAAAGCATTTTTCTATTATTTCAAGGTTCTCTAAATTCCATTACATTATAATAATGGATGAGCAACCTTCTATTAGCGATAATTACTCTCTGAGGCAGCTCAATTGTTTTAGCTATTTTTGTATTATCATTGTTTTTTTTTAAACTAGTTTAAAACTTTAAAAAAGTTTGTAATATCTCTACTAAGAAATTTAAACAGCCCAGAATAGAAAACCTTTCTTATATGTTTTTGGGGTCGCTGAATCCGAATCACATGAAGAAATTTTTTGCTGTAGAAGGATTCCTGTTGAGATAAATGAAAATCCTCTTAACCTTGAATTGAAAAGAAAATTCCATTTAGGATTCGGTTCCAGCGACCCCGAAAGATATAGTAAACATCTAAAGGTAATGAAATGAATTGGAAAGTTTTAATGAAATAGCACTAGAGAATTAAAAAGCACAAATGCTTTTTGATTTCCACAGGGTTAGTAACTGTTTTCATTAAAATGGATTATTTGTAGATTTAGTTCTTGGAATTTTTCATTTAAGAAATGAAATATCTTCTTCTAACAACAGCCAATCATGTTTTCAATAACGATTATTGCGCGATTTTCGAGATACGTCGTTACAACATTTTTTTTCAGACAGGATTTTTAAGAAATGACGCTGATTCTATTAGTTCCTAAAATTATTTGCTAATGAAACTATTTCTCGAGGATTTGAATTACTTCAAAAATTTTCAAGCTTTTTCTTTTTCTTTCTTCTATTTTCAACAATTTTTGTTGCAATTAACAATATTTTGAATTTCTTTAATACGTTCACGGCCTGTATAAGATGACATTGAATATAGAACATTCTCAAAGAGAAAGTGAATTCTGCATGGAAACATGAAGCTTTGAATACAGAAAATCGATATTGCAATTTTTCAAAAAGGTTTGAACTAGATTCAGAGAAAGATAATTTGAAAGGAGCAACTTAAACAATAACGCGGCCTCAGAGTTGAATAATAATAATTACAAAATGTGCTATGTACGCCTTATGCTACTGAGGAAACGCAATGTCGATTTAGTGTACTGACAAAAGTGGGAACGAAGGTAGTCAAACATTATTTCTCTCTCCTTATCATAATGCTGCTAAACCCAATATTGAAGATCACTTTTGCAATTTTAATTTTCATCATTAATTCTCAAGAAGTGTCAAATGATCCAAAATGGATTCGTCATCTTGTGAAGTATATCAAGAAAGATTCAGAAGCTTATCAAGCAGTAATAATTGTGAATGATCTTACCCAAAATCATGATCCTATTTTAGACATCATACGACAAATCCAGCAACAAGTTCCCAGCAAGATAATCAGATCAACAAATCAAAAACTGACAAAATCTTTGAATAGAAGTCTGGCAAATGCGGATTTGTTCATCACGATCCAATTTGTGGAAACAAATCTGCAAGTTCCTGCTTCGACGGATTTTCTGATTCAATTATTAGCATATCAAGTTCGACCAAAATGTTTGATGATCTTCTTGGCAGTTGGAGAAAACCTGAGTTATACAGCTATACTTGAATATATGTGGTCTAGTTATTTTCTGGACTTGACTGTTCTTGAGATTGCGGTACATGGAATCAATATTACAGGTTTGCATCAGAATCGTCACCGGAGTGCTACTTTACATTTCTTGAATCCGTTTAATGACACGTACACAGAAAGAAAATACGAGGGGCATCTTGAATTATTTCCAAACAAGCTGCAGGATCTGAATGGATTCGAAATGAAGGTTGGATCATTTGACTATCCACCGTATGTTAACGTGAAACGGAATTCTTCAGGACATCCACTAGAAGTTTCTGGACCAGATGCCCTACTTGTAAAAGAACTTTCCAGAAGAATGAACTTCATTTTATCAGAAGTTCCATCTACGGAGGAATCGTTTGGTCGCTTAAGTTGTAATGAAGAAAATGAAACGACCGGGTTACTAAGAATGTTATGGCGCCATGAAATTCGGTTCATTACTAACCAAGCAGGCATTATCAGCAACTGCGAAAAAGCGAACAAAGCCAGTGCAAGCGTTGGAACAGTAGATCTTGTTGCTTTAGTTCCAGCGTCAAAAGGTGAGAATTATTCTCGGTCTCCTCCAACAAAATGGATTTACTTGTGCATAGTGCTTCTAACAATCTGGATTATCACTGGCTTATTGAAATTCCAAAATGACATTTGGGCTTGGTTCGAGATACTAAGAGCAATGTTAGGATTCACGGTACCTCGAGAGCCAAACACTTCATCGGAAAGAATCGTATTCATTTCGATTCTTATAGCGTTTTTGATATTCTCTTCAAATATTTTTGCAATTTTAACAGACCCAAAACTGACCATGAAATCAGAGATGAGCATTGACACTGTAGAGGAATTGATAAACTCAAACCTTACCCCTATGATGCAAGAAAGATATGCAGTGGTCCTGAAATTGTTTAATGAATCCATCGTTACAGCATTAGTAAATAAATCTATTGTTTGTAACAAAGATCAAGAATGTATAGATATCTTACTGAAAAGCAGGAATGTGATTTGTATTCTTAGGGAATCAATAGCGCGAATTGCAACGCAGAAGCATAAAGATGCATATGATAATGAGGTGATGAAAATTGTCAAGGAACAGTTGACATCTTCGCTCAAGGTTTTTCAATTTGAGACAAAATCACCGTACCTCGGGAAAGTTAACGAAATTATAGTAAGGTTATCAGAAGGCGGCCTCGTTAATCATTGGGAGAAACAGGTTGTGCGACCGCCGATGAATTTGAATAAACGGGAAAGTATGGAAGAGTTTGATTCAGTCAATGTTCTTGATCCGCTAATTTTTTTTTTGACTTGTGGATGCGTACTTTCAATTGTGGTTTTCATTTGTGAAATATTTGCGAACTGTATTGAAAATCGCATTGACGCATCTATGTTCTTCTGTTCGCAAGGAAGTGTATTCTGAAGGGTACTCTTTGGACCTGTTACTTCATATCGAGATACAGCCCTTGTCATTAAGCCTAAGAACGAGACACAAACATGTCAGGAAACGTCGAAAGTCATCAAAAATAAAGTCAGTCCTAGTGAACTTTCGGCTTGTGTCACATCGGTAAGAAGCATCTCAGGTGGGGGTGTCGTAATCAGCTGTTCGGACTTCAACTCCAGGGAGAAGCTATCTCAGGCTATTAAAAATGAGCTAGGTGACGAATACATCATCAAGGAGCCACGCAAGATCTACCCTAAAGTGAAAATGTTGGGTACAGATGCCAATGAAATTGAAGAAAACGATGAGCTTATTCCCAAAATCTGCAACCGAAACCAAATCTTTGATGCTCCTGAATTTAAGATGAAAGTTCTCTTCGGAGAAGTGTAAAGAAATAATAAGAATTTCTATACAGTAATTTTTGAAGTTGATCCAACCACTCACAACACACTAGTCGAAAAACAAAGAATTTATGTAGGGTGGAGAAGCTGCACGGTACTCGATCATGTAAGCATTTTGAGATAAATGAAATGTCTCATATTTGGCCATATGGCTAAATAATGTCACAGCACTTCACACACTTGTCCACAATGTGGCGGTCCACATCCAGAAGCCGAATGTACGACATCTATAAGAAAATGTATGAACCGCTTCCATACGGCCAAAATTCTGAAGATCCCTGGCGTAAAATTCGACCACACAGTATTTATCGAAGACTGTTTATCCTACAAGAAAGCTCTGTCGAGAGATGCCAGTAGAATAGACTATGCTCGCGGATAGCAATTCGATCTGGCGAGACGTTCTTCCGACAGCTTACTTCATAAACTCGATTTGAATGCTACCACAAGTCGACAACAAGAGAGACAGTCTGCACCATGTACACAATGGGACTCACCATGTAACCTTAATATTTATTACCAAAATGTTCGTGGCCTACGAACTAACCTTATCAATGTACAGCATGCTATTGCTCTCTCGGAATTTACATACGCCGTTATCAATTTGAGAAAAACGTGGCTCAATGCCAATCACTTCAATGCTGAGTTGGGTATGAATAATTACACTAGCTACAGAAGGAATAGGGATAACCTATCAAGTAACTTTAAACGAGTTGGGGGAGTACTACTCGCGGTACACTCGAAATTCCGAAGCTTCAAATATGGAGCACCAATTACTCCTGTCGAGTAGATTTTTGTAAAAATTTTCAATGGAAATGAGCTCATCTTCTTTGGAACTGCTTACATTGCGCCACTATCACGTCCAGAGGTTTATTCAAATCACTGCACCGCCATCGAATCTGCTCTTGAGTCTTCTAAACTCACGGCTACAATCATCCTTGGCGACTATAACATCTCTAACATTCGCTGGACCAACGACGATCGAGGATTACGTACCCTCTCTAGCAACGAAGCCTTGCTTTCTGCAAGAGAGAGCACCAATGCGATTTTTGACACGAGCGGTTTCTATAACATTTTCCAAAAAAACCAAGTGCAGAATACTTCAGGTAAGATTCTCGATTTGGTTTTTACTTCCTTGTATGCAACTTCTGTGCGCAACTTTCTGATCCTCGCTTGCCCAGCGATGTATACCACCCTCCACTAGATATTGTTCTTTCAAAGCCAATAATTGTGTCAAGCTCTGATACATACTTTCATCTAGATTTCGAGAATGCGAATTACGCATCAATAACTTCCCTTTTGGGTACAGTAGATTGGGATGCATTATTCACTCAATTGCCTATAGAGGATTATGCCACTTATTTTTACGCAGTCTTGTACGACTGAATTGAATTTTGAGTACCATGGCGAAAAACTCTTCGCGATAAATATCCTGTATATTTTTATCGAGACCTAGTTAATATGCTTGCCCAGAATAGAGCGGCTCATTATCGATTTAAAACTTCAGAAGCATGTTAATAATAATAGATCCTGCAGTAAAATGCCTAACTTGATGTATCTGGAAGACAAACAAGTCAGAACTGATCAGGAAATCTCCAATTTATTTGCCGATAACTTTGCTTCTGTCTATGAGACGAATACTTTACCCGAATTTAAACCATTAAATAGTTCTACCCTTGATATTAGTTATGTTGAAATCGCATTGTCTGAAGTTTTCGAGAGGCTTAGTGTAATAAAGGTGCTGTTCCCGATGGCATCCCTCCTCTGTTCTATAAAAACTGCTGCTGCGCAATCTCTAGGCCGATTTGGTACCTTTTCACTGAATCTTTATCTACTGGTTTTTATCCTTCTCAATGGAAAACTAGTCACGTTGTTGCAATCTTCATAGCAAATGATAAATCGGATGTTAAGAACTATCGAACCATAAATATAATAAACACAATAGCAAAAATATTTGAGAGTATCTTAACAGATAAACTTTCAATTTGGTGTGAACATTTTATTGCGTAGGAGCAGCATGGGCTCATTTCTGGTAGGCATCTTGCACTCACCTTACTTTATACACTCAGTTTATCGCGGAGGCGCTTGATAGTAATAAGCAGGTTGATGTAATTTACACTGATCTTTCTCGTGCTTTCGACAAAGTTAATCACACGATGTTGATTCAGAAACTAGAGGCTTTTGGAATTCATAGCAATTTACAAAAATGTTTTAATAGTTATCTGACAGGTTGGTTTAGTTTAGGTTTGGATTAACTAGAAATTTAATATTGTTTGTTGCTTACATCTGTAATTGGGATACTAGCTCACCGATCGAATAAATAAATGAATGAATATTTCTTTCTTTCGATACAACACGCAGAATAAGACCAATAATAATGCAATACGATCGATTGCTCAGCTATTGGGGTATTTCAAAAGATGTGGAAGGATTTCATCTGATTCTGTAGGGAATGTATATGAAATATCCAACTAAAGTAATATCTAACACCTTGATTTATTATTTCGGAAATTGCATAACCCTATTGTGTCACTATCTTTCAAAATTTTTTTGCAATCAACACTATTTTGAATTCATCATAAGCCTTCAAAACATGTATGAGCAGATATTGATTAGAGAAGTGCTTCGAATAGAAAATGGAATCTGCTTCAAAAAATACGGTTTTAAATCCAGTAGATGGATATTGCAGGCTCTTAGATTGAAGATATTGCTCGTAGGACACCAATCCATTATTATGATTGAATGAAATTCGAAGGACTACTTTATACTTCGCGTATGACTCAGGTTACTGAGAAAACTCAAAGTGGATTCAGTCTACTGACAAAATTTTGAACAAGTGTATTCAGAAATTATTCCTCCCCCTTCGTGATAATGCTGCTAAATGCAATATTGAAGACCACTTTTGCAATTTTAACTTGCATAATTAATTCTGAAGAAGTGTCAAATGATCCAAAATGGATACGTCATCTTGCGAAGTATGTCAAGAAAGATTCGAAAGCCTATCAAGCAGTAATAATTGTTAACAATTATAAAGAAAGTCATGATTCTATTTTAGACATCATACGAAAAATCCACCTACATCTCCCCAGCAAGATAATCAGTTCAACAAACCAAAAACTGACAAAATCTTTGAATCGATATCTGGCAACCGCAGATTTGTTCTTCATAATTCAAGTTGTCAAATCAAATCTACCAGTTCCTGCATCGATGGATTTCCTGATTCAGTTATTAGCATATCAAGTCCGACCAAAATGTTTGATGATCTTCTTGGCAGTGAAAGAAAACCTAAGTTATAGAGCCATACTCGAGTATATGTGGTCCAATTATTTCTTGGACTTGACTATTGTTGCGATCACTGAACATGGAATCAATTACACAGGTTTGCATCAGAATCGTCATCAAACTGCTACCTCATATTTCTTCAATCCGTTCAATAACAGATACACAAACCTGGAATATAAGGAGGATCTTGAATTGTTTCCAAACAAGCTGCAGGATATGAATGGATTCAAAATGAAGGTTGGATCGTTTAATTATCCACCGTACGTTTTCGTAAAACGAAATTCCTCAGGACATCCGCTGAAAGTTTCTGGACCACATACTCAAACCATGAAAGCAATTTCCCAAAAAATGAACTTCATATTATCAGAAGTTTCATCTGGAGAGGAATCTTTTGGTCGTTGGGGTTGCAGCGAAGAAAATAAAATGACCGGTTTAATAAAAATGTTACGGCGCCATGAAATTCGGTTCATTACTAACCAAGTAGGCACTGTCAGCAACTGCGAAAAAACGAGCATGAACAGCGCAAGTACGGGAATAATAAAAATCTGTGCTTTGGTTCCAGTTACCAGTGACGATAGTTATTACTCATCTCCTTCAATCAAATGGATTTACTTGGGAATAGGGCTTCTAGTTATCTGGATCATCACAGGCTTATTGAAATTCCAAAATGACGTTTGGGCTTGGTTCGAGATATTAAGAGCAATGCTAGGATTCACCGTACCTCGAGAGCCTAACATATTGCCGGAATGTATACATATTTTACTGAAAAGCAGGAATGTGACTTGTATTATTGGAGAATCACTAGCGCAAATTGAAATTCAGAAGCACAAAGATGCGTTTGATAATGATGTGATGAAAATTGTCAAGGAAAGATTAATACTTTCGATACGTGTTTTCCAATTTGAGACGAAATCCCCGTATCTCGTAAGAGTCAACGAAATTATAGCAAGGTTATTAGAAGCTGGTCTCGTTCATCATTGGGACAAGCAGGTTATTCAACCTTCGAGAAAGTCAGAAAAATTGGAAAATAAGGAAGAGTTTGATTCAGTTAATGTTCTTAATCCACTGATTTTCTTTTTGACTTGTGGAGGCATACTTTCAATTGTGGTTTTCATTTGTGAAATACTTGCGAATTATATTGAAAATCTTATCCACGCATCTGTATTTTTCTGTATACATAGCAGTGCATTTTGAAAGACAATCTTCAAACTCACGAAAAGCTGTGCATAACGTTTAAAAAGCAAGTTTGTTTCACTATGTTTGTAAATTTTATATTAGAATGGATCGAAAATAACAAATACTGAAATTCAAAATCGTTATAATGAGTAAAAATAGCGTACTGGGATCCTAAAAAGGTATAATTAATTTGGTATCGATGCCGCCCACTGAGGAGCTGAGCAACGTTTACTATTATCAATTTTCTTGAATTTCCATATGATAGGCCTAGAATTCAGCAAAATGTGAGGATTATAGTTTATCATATACTAAATAGAAATTGAGAAAATTATAAAAAGTAAAAGAAGGTTATTTTTAAAATAATTCTTTTACACACTAAAATAAAAATTTTGAAAACTGGCTAATTTCTGATTTTGACTTCTGGGTCCTTTCGATTTTGTTTCTGGTGCATTTTTATCAGCGGAATGGGGAACTCAATAAGAATTATATATTAGAAAATGATTTATTGATTACTGAAAAAAATGAGAAGAATTTTTGGATCTCTAGGTATAGAAAACAAAATTGAAACTCAAGAAAATTGAAAATTCTGCAAATACGAAATTTGTTAACATTTTTTTCAACCGCTGGTACAAAGCTGCCTGTCCATAAATTCCAAATTAATTTTATTTCCATAGGATCCCAGTATGCTAGTTATTAGCGTTGTAGCGGTTTCAAATTTTAGAATTTCCTAATATTGACCCACCCTACTATAGTATAGAGATGTATGCAGTCGTATTAATAAAGATTTTTTATTAGCGGAAAGTTACCAATTTTGTTCAAACTCCATTTTTTTCTGAAAACTCAACTACTTGGTTTGAAGTTGAACCACTTTGTTACAAATGAAGAATTAAATCAAAGAAGACCGTTTGACTTAGAAGTCTACTAAAAATCGTGATTATAACTTATGTCTCTCTTATAAAAAGTTTGAATATTCTTGGAACTGATTCAAATTTTTCAAATTTTGATTAAATCGAAAATTTCCATTGGGATAATTTTATTCTATTCTAATTTAATTTTATTTCTGAGAAGTTTCTGTTATTTTCGATAAGATCTGTTCGAAGCAAGTCAATATTGATATTTAATCAAAAATTTCAGCTAATACTTAAATTAACGATTGTTACAAACAACTTGCTGAAAAAAGTCGCAACAATAAATGTTTTTTCAACTGATTAAGTGCCTTTTTCACTTTAATTAATATAATAGTACCTCAGCATTGATATTGTAAGAAAAAAGTTTTAGCTTTCATATTGTGATTGTATAATGATATAAATAAAAAGACGAAAGGATTAAAAAAGAGAAGGAAGGGGATTTGGTTGGTCACCTTTCCATTTTTCTTTCCTTTTTTTTACGTTTTAGTCCAGCAAGAATATTTTTTAAAGAAATTTTTTAGCTGTTTACAATGGGAGCGTTTTGTGGTAGTCCACCGGGTTTGGTCGTTGGATTCTTGTTTTTATTTTCAGGAATGCTATGCATTAGCTTGAGTGTTGAACGTTGAACGGGATTTTGAATTTTATTTCAACCTAATTTAAAATTCTGAAATTTTAATCTAATGTCACCCTCGAAACTTGAAGGTGAGGTTCAAATTTTTCGCTGAAATCTGATCAGCACAATCACTGGTAACACTGGAAACACTGGCAAGACCAGTCCATCTAATGAGGGCAACAAAATGATGCTTTCCTGGTAATGATACACGAAATTAAAGGGCTGTACTGGTAATATAAATACTGTTCCAAATATCGAAGGTAGAAGAGCCATTAATGGCAATGTAATGGGACTGCCCTGGCAATGTAAAGATTTTCCAAATTAATCAAGGCAAACAAAATTCTGGACTACCAAAGATTTAGTAGTCGAGTCTATTAATACACGATTAAAAATCAGTCCAGGCCACAAAGGCAAGACACTTTGGTAGTTCAGACAACTAAGACGAGACGAGAGGCGAGTCCAAACAACAAAAGCAAGACATGTCAATAGACTAGCCAGTTCAGACAAGACTATAGATCAGTGCAACCAACAAAGGCAAGACAATTTGGTTGGCCAGCTAGTTGAGACAAGACTATCGATCAATTCATCCAACATAGCCACGACACTTTGGTAGTAAGCCAGTTGAGATAAGATTTCTTCTGACGGATTGACCGATCTATAGTATTGTCTTAGCTGGCTGGATTACCAAAGTGTCTTCCCTCTGTTGGTTGGACTGATTCATAATTTTGTCTCAACTGTCTGGACTACCAACGTGATTTGCTTTTGTTGGTTGGACTGGTCAATAGTCCTGTCTCCAATTTCCTGATCCACCAAAGTGTCTTGCCTTCGTTGGTTGGACTGATCTCTAATCTTAGATAATGTCAAAATATCCCAAGTGCTTCTAAAGCATTTCAATAGATTTTACAGCTATTGAAGTATTGTAAAAGATTCGTAAGGATTTCACGCGATTTGATGGAAGATTTATATTATGAAAAAGATTTAAATAATATCTAACACCTTGATTTATTATTTCAAAACTCGCATGACATTATTTGGCTACTATTTCTCAAAATGTATGCTGCTATTGACACTATTTTGAATTAATCCAATGAGTAGGTAGCCTGTATAAGTGAATATTCATTACAAAAAAATTGGGAACAGAAAATAAATTCTGCTTTGAAGTATGACATTTTATATTTAGTAGATCGATATTACAATTTTTCTGAAAGGTTTGAACTAGTTTTAAAAAACGATGATGGAAAAGAAGTTACAAGAACAATTACGCGGCCTCAGTTTTGTGTATGAATTAGGCTACATAATCCTATCGTGCTAGTATTTTTCAAAATTCATGTTACTAAGAACACTATTTTGAATTGATCGAATGACTCCAAGGCCTGTATGAGTAGAAATTGATTACATAGGTCTTTCGAATAGAAAATGTATTCTGCTCCAAAATATGACGTTTTAAATTCAGTAGATCGATATTACAATTTTTCAAAAACGTTTGACCTATATTTGAAGAGACATAATAAAAAAGAAGCTACTCAAACTATTGCGCTCTCTTAGATTGGAATTATCGCTCATAGAAGGATTCCAATCCATTATTATGATTTAATGAAATTTGGAGAACTACTTTATACTTATACTTTGTGTATGCTTCAGGTTACTGAGGAAACTCGAAGTGGATTCAGTCTACTGACGAAGGTGGAATCGAAAGTCGTCAGAAATTATTTCTCCCTCTCTTTGTGAAAATGCTGTTAAACGCATTATTCAAGATCACTTTGGCAATTTTCATTTTTATCATCAATTCTCAAGAAGTAACGAATGTTCCTAAATGGATTCTTCGTCTCGTAAATTACATCAAGAAAGATTCGAATTTCTTTCAAGCAGTAATATTTGTTGATGACTATACGGAATGTCATAGTTCAAGTTTGGACATCCTACAGCAAATCCAGCAACATCTACCCAGCAGAATAATCGATTCAACAAATGAAAACCTAACCAAATCTATAAATCGAAGTCTGGCAACTGCGGATTTGTTTATCACGATCGAATTTATGGAAACAAATCTGCGAGCTCCTGCTTCGACGGATTTCCTGATTCAATTATTAGCATATCAAGTCCGGCCAAAATGTTTGATGATCATCTTGGCAGGAAAAGAAAACCTGAGTTATAGAGCTATACTCGAAAATATGTGGTTCAATTATTTCTTGGACTTGACTATTCTTGCGATCACGAAACATGGAATCAATCACACTGGTTTGTATCAGAATCGTCACCAAATTGCTACATTATATTCTTTAAATCCTTTCAAGGACACATACACAAAACGAAAATACAAGAGGGACGTTGAATTATTTCCCAACAAACTGCAGGATCTACATGAATTCGAAATGAAGGTTGGATCTTTTAATTATCCACCGCATGTTTACGTGAAACGGAATTCTTCAGGACATCCGCTTGAAGTTTCTGGACCACAAGCTAAAATCGTAAAAACACTTTCCAAAAAAATGAACTTTATGATATCAGAAGTTCCTTCTGGAGAGGAATCGTTTGGCCGTTGGAGTTGTGATGAAGAAAATCAAACGACCGGGTTACAAAGAATGTTATGGCGCCATGAAATTCGGTTCATTACTAACCAAGGAGGCACTGTCAGCAACTGCGAAAAATCAGGCAAGAACAGTGTAAGTACTGGAACAATAAATGTCTGTGCTTTGGTTCCAATTACAAATAATAAAAATTACTCTGCATCTCCTTCAATCAAATGGATTTACTTGGGCATAGTGCTCTTAACTATCTGGATCATCACTAAGTTATTGAAATTTCAAAATGACATTTGGGCTTGGTTCGAGATACTAAGAGAAATGTTAGGATTCACCGTACCTCGAGAGCCTAAAACTTTATCGGAAAGAATCGTATTCATTTCGATTCTCATTGCGTTTTCGGTATTCGCTTCCAACGTGTTTGCAATTTTAACAGACCTGAAATTGACCAAGAAATCAGAGATGAGCTTTGATACTGTAGAGGAATTAATCAACTCAAACGTTACACCAATAATGCGAGAAAGATATGCATTGGTCCTCAAACAGATCAACGATTCCCTTAATACGGCATTAGTGAATAAATCTATTTTTACTATGAACGATCAAGAATGTATAGATATTTTACTCAAGAGCAGGAATGTGACTTGTATTCTTAGTGAAACGCTAGCGCAAATTGCAATTCGGAAGCATAAAGATGCAAATGATAATGATGTGATGAAAATTGTCAAGGAAAGATTAATATTTTCGATAAGGGTTTTCCAATTTGAGACGAAATCGCCGTATCTCCGGAAGGTTAACGAAATTATAGCAAGATTATCACAAGCTGGACTTCTTAATCATTGGGACAAGCTGGCTATTCGACCTTCGAGAAAGTTGAATAAACTGGAAAACGAGGAAGAGTTTGATTCAGTTAATGTTCTGAATCCACTGATTTTTTTTTTGACTGCTGGATGCATACTTTCAATTGTGGTTTTCATTTTTGAAATACTTGCGAATTATATTGAAAATCGCCTTGACGCATCTGTATTCTGCTGTACGGAAAGGGTTATCTTTTAAAAAGCACGCTTCATACTTACGACGATGTCTGCACAAAGTTTTAAATGAAATTTTGCTTCACTATGTTTGTCTACTTGTATAGTATGGTAGATAGAAAAAAATTCGAAAGCTCAAAAAATAATTGATTGAAACCCGAAAAAAATTTGGAAGACTTTTTCAACCTCCAGGTATGTAGAATAAAATTGTAACCCAAGAAAATTAGTTAACCATCCAACCAAGAAAGTGAAAAATATTTTTTTTATGTTTCTTCAATTCTACAATTTTTCATTTTCGACCCACCCTACTTTGTATAGAGTTGGTAAAATAAAGTTTTTACATACATATATATCGCTAGTTCTTTCTTAAGCAATTCTTATTTTTTCCCTGTTTTCATGAAACCACCCCCTTTTCTTGGTTTTTTTGCTTAAATTCTAACTGAATTAATAGAAACCAATAAAAAAACAATTTTTATATAACAGGTAATTTTCTTCGTCGAAGTGTCTACTATTATTATTATTAACTATTTTATTGAAAAGTCATCTTTTTTCTTCATAAATTTTAATACTTCGTTAAAATTTAAACTTCTTTGGTAAAAATTAATTTTTCAGGTTGAGGATTCATCACTTCTATTAGAAATGTCTCAATTATTGTTTGAAAAATTCGTTCCCTTCTTGCTAAAAATTTAATTTTTTCAAAAATCTTACTACCCTGTTCTTGGTTACAAAATTATCTTCTTCAGTTAAAAATTCCACTGTTGAGTTGAAATTGTATATTTATTATTTAGAAATTCTATTATTTTTGATTCATGTATTATCTGCTCAAAATAACTTAATCTGTTCGAAAAACATTATTTTATTTTTGGTTGTTTAAAATTTTGAATATTAAGAAGCTCTTTCAATTTCTATCGAATTCAACAAAGTTATAAGGAGCAATTTTAATTTTGTTTTTGGATTACACGTGAGTCAAAACGTAAAGATCTGTTCAAAACTGAAGATCCTAAATTTTGACCGAAAGAAAGGAACGTTTATTCTGTGAGGTTTTGTTACTTTCAATTAGTTCAACAATTGTTATAAATAATTCATCAAGCAAAGACGCAACGGTTAATGTTTTTCTAACTGATCAAGTGCCTTGTTTTACTCTAATTATTATAATAGTGCTCCAGGATTGATATTTTATGCAAGGAAGATTCACCAAAATTCAACAATTATTATTGCACATAACAAATATTATAAACAAATAAGACAAATGTTTCAAGAGCCCTGAACCAAAAAAACAGGGTTTCACGAATGTGCCTGTTCACCTGTCTGTCTGTTAGTCTGTAGATTTTCAGTTCGTTGGCACGATAACTTTCAAAAGAATTAACCTATGGGATTTATTATATATTGTAAGAAAAAAGGTTTTTTGTTTCCTTGCCTAGAGGTAGAGCGGGAATTGGCAGATCGGAACATTGGAGGTTCTATCTAATACAACGCTGCTGAATGCTGCTGACCTTCTCAGCATGAAGTAATCAGGCAGATGTCAAAGACACTGGGATGTTTTGAATGATACACTAAGTACTTGCGATCTTGGTGAAAGAATCATTCTGCTAGGAGATATGAAAGGATGGGTTGGCATCCAACGTCAGGGTACAGATACAGAAAGGGTGCTAAGTATGTCTAGGGATCCAACAAGAAAAATTGTGACAGGCAAAAATTGGTTAGCCGATGCGTAGAAAAGCGCCTATTTATCACAAATACTTGATTTGGACATAACATGATCCACACGTACACCTGGAGTGAAGGAAATAGCCACAGTATAATTGACTTCGTTATTTCGGAAGAAAAACTAAGAGAACAATTAAAAGATACAAGAGCCATGAGCCATGACCATTGCCTTATAGTCTTCAAAATAAACTTAGGGCGGGGACGGAAGAAAAAGAGAACCAAACCGGAAGTGCAGATAGATTTTAAGAGAAAGTTAAACGAACGCATAGATAGGGCAACCTGGGAAGCGCTTATAAGCAATAAAGATATAGAGGGTGCATGGACAATGCTACGGGATATCATTGCTAAAACTGCGACCGAAGTGTGTGGCACAGCGGTGTAAGAAAAAAATCTGGTGATGCATGGGGGAATTATGAAAT
>CAKNXH010000863.1:118453-131800 GCA_932178445.1 Andricus quercusramuli | reverse complement strand
CCAATTCTCAAAATTCTTATCTTAAAATAGTCTACTTTCAACGTTTTAAAATTGTTCAATTTTCAAAATTTTAATCAGGAACTTTTCAATTTTGAGAGGTTTCGATTGAAATTTTCTTTATTTGAAACACTTTTCAATGCAAATTATTTAATTTTAAACGCTTTTATTAAGAATTGATGCCAGTTCAATTTCTCTTCATAATATTCGAAGTATTTTCCTTCTTTCAAAATTTTACCTAATCTAAAATTTTTCTAATTTAAAAAGTTTTAAATTCAGAATCGTTATATATTTGTTTGTTTGTTTGAATTTCAAGCTCTTTTAACTCGAAATTATTGAGAATTTTTTCAAAAATTTGAAAAAATCCCGGTATTTAAAATTTTGTTTGATAATGGAATTTCAATATTAAATAATGTATTTTTTATTTAACAAAAATATAAAATTTTGAAATCTTAGAAGCTTCGGAACATTCAATTTTCAATTTAAAATTGTTAAATTTTAATCGCTTCGAATTGAAAATTATTTAAATTCAAAAGTTTTCAATTTTCCAATTTTAAACGCTTTTAATAAGAAATAATAAAAAACTACTCATCTGAAAAAATTCCAGTTATAACGTTTTGAAATCGTCCTCTTTGTGAAATTTTAATCTGAAATCATTTAATTTCGAGATTCTTCAATTCAAAATAAAAGTGTTCAATTTTGAACTCGTTTAATTAAAAATGATACAATTTTACCTGATCCAAAATTTTTGGATTTGGAAAACTTTTAATTCAAAATCGGGATTTTTTAAATATTTTAAGCACTTTTAACTTGAAATTATTAATAATTTTTTCAAAATTTTGAAAAGCTCCTCACATTCATAAATTGGTTAAATAATAGATTTTCAAATAGTTTATATTTTCAATTTTGGGAAATAAAAATCCAAAGACGTGAAGGCGCTCGTACATTTACTGCTGATTTATTTGTTAAATTACTGTACAAAGTTGAAAGTAAAATATAAAAAAAATTATGCGATACAAAATTTTAATGTTAAATTATATTATTTTTATGAAAAAATGTCGAATTCTAAAATTTCAGAATCTTTGAAACATTCTATTTAGTTTTCAATTTTAAATTATTCAATTTTGAACGATTTCAATTGGAAATTATACCAATTCAATTTCTTTAAATTTTCGATGTTTTAAACATTCCATTCTTATCCTTTTGAAAATGTCCCATTTTCAAAACTTTAGTTTGAAATTTTTTCAATTTCAGCTTCTGATACAAATTTTTCAATTTAAAACACTTTTGAATGCAAATATTTCAATTTTATACGATTTTGTTTATAAATGATACAAGTTCAATTCCTTTTCATTATGATCGAAATATCGTCCTTTTTTCCAAATTTCAAGCGCTTTCAAATCGAAATTATTAATTATTCTTTCAAAAAATTATAAAAATTCTTCATACATATTTAAAAATTGGCTTAATAACAGATTTTAAACTTTTAATGTTTTTAATATTAAAAAATAATAATGCAGAGATGTGAATATGCTCAAAATTTACTATTGGTCCATTCTATAATTGTTTAAAATTTAAAAAAAAACATAAATAAAGGCAATTGCAAGAAAATCAGTCGAATGTGTCGGTCACTTTTCGCCTTTTACGTAATATCACACAAAAGATTAAAAGGAAAAAATGAATTCATTGTGTTTAGCCTTGCACAGCTAAAGTTTCAGGAAGAAACAAATTTGTCAGTCATTCTTTTTTATGTGTTCCAATTAGGTTTCTATATGCTATCTATTGCATTTGAAGGAGAAAAAATTAAAAAAGACTACAAATTGTCATTACGTGTATAAAATTAACGGGAATGTCCCACTCATTAGATTTTATCTGACCTGAATAATAAAATCTGCAAAAAACATCAGCGACAATTTGTACAATAATAAAAGTCAGTCATTGTAACGAGATCTAGTATAAAAGTGGCAGTGAGGGTAACAGTAACAAGTAACCGAAAAGAAACAGCAAAAATGAAGTTGGCTCTCTTATTTGCATTCATCTGCATGATTGTGGTTACTTGGGCGGTAAGTTAATTAATTAATACTCAATTTAATTTTTTCAATTAAAATTGAATTTAATTAGAATTAAAATTAAATTAAAAAATTTGTGTACTGAATTTGATGTATAAAATCATACATATTATTAATAATAATATGAAATAAATAAATAAATAGATAAAAATAATAATAATATGTTTGACTCGGTAACATAAAATAATTATGCATACAAATATTTTACATTATTCATAACTGATGTGGATAATAATTTTTGTAAACTCTTTAGCGGCCGTTCATAAATAACATAATTTTTTTTTTTTTTTTTAATATTTCAGCTAAAAACATTTTTATAAGGAATCAAAAACAGTTTTATTTTTAACAAAATATGTATTTGCATTTCAAAAAAAAAAATTAATTATCTACAACAACAAAATTTCAAACAAAATACATAAAATATCAAACAGTCAAATTTTCAACTAAGAAGATTAATTTGCTAGTCAACAAAATAAATACATTCTTAACCGGATAGTTGAATTTTCAACCAAAATTAATTTTATAGCAAAAAAAAAAAAATCAGAAAATAACATAAATTTTCAAATAGATAGTTAATCTTTTAAACTTAAAAATATCTAAAAAAGAGAAATGTAAAATTTGAATTTTCATTACCGAAAATGAATTTTCAAATAAAAAAACCAATTTTCACTAAATACTGGAATTTTCTACTGAATTATTGAATTTGTCAGCCAACTAAGCGAGTTTTCTACAAAACAGTTGCATTTTTAACAAACAAAAATTGATTTTCTACAACCAAAAAAAAAAAAAAATAAAAAGCAAAATATATAAATGATCAACCTGTCAAATTTTCAACCAAGATTAATTTCATTACATAGATATCAGCTTCAGTATACAAATAAATATAAATAATAATATCAGAATAATTTGATAATATAAGACTAAATTAAAAATTAATCTTATTCCAAAAAAGATTGATTTTCAACAAAATAAATACATTTTTAATTGAAAAAGATCAATTTTTAACCAAATGCAATAGTTACATTCTTATTACAAAAAAAAAAAATTATAAAATAAGAATATCGAATTTTCAACAACAAAGGTTAATTTTCTATTGAATTGTTGAATTTTTCAGCCAACAAGGCGAGTTTTCTGCGGAACAGTTGAATTTTTAACCATACTTTTCAAATTCAGTAAAAATATTAGATTAAAAAAAAAAAAGAATTTTCGACAAAGTTGTTGAATTTTCAGCCAAAAAAGATAAAATTTCAACGAAAGATGTAATAAATAATATTTTAACTTGAATATTTTTTTTATGAATCAAGAACAGTTTTATTTTCAATAAAACAGTGACGTTTTTAACTAAAAAATTGCTTTTCTACAAAAACATTTTTTTAATTGTTTTTAATTTGTTTAATTTTTAATTTTTTAAACATAAATTATCAACCAGAGAAATTTTCAATCAAGAATATTAATTTTATACCCAAAAGACGAATTTTCAACAATATAAATACATTTTCAACCGAATAGCTGCATTTTCTACCAAAATAATTTTATATCTAAAATGACAAATTTTCAGCAGAAAACACCAATGTTCAACTAAATAGTTGAATTTTTAAACTAAAAAAAAAAAAATACAATTTTTTAACAGAAATGCAATATTTATATTTTTATTACCGAAAATTAATTTTTAAATGAAGAAACAAATTTTTACCAAAGAGTTGACTTTTCTATTAAATTGTTGGATTTTTCAGCCAACAAGGTCAGTTTGTTATATAAAACAGTTGAGTTTTTAACAACAAAAAAATTAATTTTCTACAACAACAAAACAAGAATTTTAAGTAAAATACGTAAATTCTCAACCAAGAATTTTATACCAAAAAAGAATTATTTCTAACAAAATAAGTACATTATTAATTAAAAAATTTCAATTTTTAACCAAAAATGCAATAGTTCAATTTTCATTACAAAAAATTTTTTAATGAAAATATCGAATTTTCAAGAAAACAGTTAAATTTTCTACTAAATTGTTAAATTTTTAAGCCAACCAAGCGAGTTTTCTATAAAATAGTTAAATTTTCAACCAAACTGTTAAAAATTCAGTAACAAAAAATTTATCTTCAACAAACAAAAAAAAAAGTATCTTCAACAAAGTGGTTGAATTTTCAATCTAAGAGGATGAATTTTCAACAAAAAATGTAATAGTTGATGTTTTAAATTGAAATATTTTTTGTAATGAAACAAAAACAGTTTCATTTTCAACAAAACAGTTGCATTTTTTACTAAAAAAATTGATCAATTTTCGAACAAAAATGCAATAGTTAAATTTATATTACAACAACAACAAAATTTAATGAAAATATCAAATTTTCAACAAAACAGTTAAATTTTCTACTAAATTGTTGAACTTTTAAGCCAACCAGGCGAGTTTTCTACAAAACAGTTAAATTTTCAATCAAACTGTTGGAAACACAGTTTAAAAAATTAATTTTTCACCCAAAAAAAAAAGAAATTTTCAACAAAGCAGTTGCATTTTTAACTAAAAAAAAAATATTTTCTACAAAAAAAAAGAATTTTAAGAAGAATACATAAATTATTAACCAGACAGCCAAATTTTCAACCAAGAAGATTGATTCTATATAAACAAGATAAATTTTTAACAAAATAAATACAATTTTATTTGGAAAAAATTTTTTTCAACTAAAAATGCATATTTAAATTTTTATTTTTAAAAAATTCGATAAAAATATCGAATTTTCAACAAAATATTTGAATTTCCTACTGAATTTTTAATTTTTCCAGCCAAAAAGACGTGTTTTCAACAAAGAAGTTAAATTTTTTAATTATAAATAAGAATTTTCAAACAAAAAGTTAATTTTGAACCAAACAGTTGAATTTTCAAACTAAAAAAGATGAATTTTCAACCAGAAATGCAATAGTTACATTTTTATTATCAAAAATTAATATAAAAACAATTTTTGACGAAAAAGGTTGAATTTTCTACTGAATTGTTGAATTTTTTAGTCAACCAGACGAGTTTTCTACAAAACAGTTAAATTTTCAACATAACTGTTAATTTTGAACCAAACAGATGAATTTTCAACCAAATTGTTAAAAATTCTGTTTGAAGAATTCATTTTTAGCCAAGAAAACTAATTTTTAAGAAAATAGTTGCATTTTTAACAAACAAAAAAATGTATTTTCTACAAAAAAAAATAATTTTAAACAAAATACATAAATTATCAACCAAACAGTCAAATTTTCAACCAAAAAGATTAATTTTATACCAAAAAAGATGAACTTTCAACAAAATGAATACATTTTCAACTAAAAAAGATCAATTTTTAACCAAAGATGCAATACTTAAATTTATATTTAAAAAAATAAAAAAAAAATAAAATATCTGATTTTCAATCAAACAGTTGCATTTTTAACCAAGAAGATTAATTTTATACCAAAAAATACTAATTTTCATAAAACAACATACATTTTTAATCGCATAGTTAAATTTTCAAACTGAAAAAATCAGTTTTTAACTCAAGACCAGTTGAATTTTTAACCAAACTGTTGGATTTTCAATATAAAAATTAATTTTTATCCAAAAAATAGATGTTCAGCAAAGTAGTTGAAATTTCAACCTAAAAAGATAAATTTTCAACGAAAAATTTAATAGTTAATATTCCAAAAAAACATGTTTTTATATTCCATCAAAAACAGTTTCATTTTAAACTATACAGTGGCATTTTTAACAAAAAATTGATTTTCTACAACAAAAAAAAAAAATTTTAACAAAATACGTGAATTATCAACCAAATAGTTGAAGTTTGATGTAAAAAAAATACATTTTCTACAAAAAATGGAATAGTTAAATTTTCGGATGAAAAAAATAACTTTCAACCGTAAAATTAATTTTAATCGAAAAATATAATAGTTGATATTTCAAACACAAAAGATTAAAATTCTTAATTTAGTAAGGTTGATTTCAATTAAAAAGACGCATTTTCAACAAAGTAATTAAATTCTCAACTAAATCCGATTAGTTTCTAACAAAAGTTTCAAAAAAATGGTTGAATTTTTACGAAATACTTATGCTTTCTACCAAAATATTTGAATTTTTAATCGGAAATATAAATTTTTAACAAACAAGTTCATTCTCAACCAAATAATTGAAATTTCAACTTGAATTATGAATCTTTAACCAAGAAAAAAGATTTTTTTACAAGTTCAACTTTAAATCAAGTAGTTGATTTTTCAACAAATTTTCTCCATAAAAAAAGAATTTTCAACCAAATAGTTAAGATTTTAACTAGAAAGGATCAATTCTTGATTTAAAATATAAAGTTTAAACAAAAAATGGAATGGTTACATTTTCTGTTAAAAAAAATTGGCAACAAAAAAAAAAAGAAAAACGAATCTTCAAAAAAATAGTTGAATTTTCAATCAAAGAGATAAATTTTCAATGAAAATTATCAATCTTCAAGAAAATAAACTTTTAACAAAAGAGTGGAACATTCAACCAAATAGTTGAATTTTCAATTAGGAAGGATCAATTTTTAATTCAAAATATAAAGTTTTAAACAAAAAATGGAATAGTTACATTTTCTGTTAAAAAAAATTGGCAAAAAAAAAAAAAACGAATCTTCAACAAAATAGTTTAATTTTCACACAAAGAGATAAATTTTCAATTAAAATGATCAATCTTCAGGAAAATAAACTGTCAAAAAAAAAGTGCAACATTCAACCAAATATTTGAACCAAAAAGACGGATTTGAAACAAAATAAATTTATTTTTAACTAAATAGTTGAACTTTTAACTAAAAAAGATAAATTTTGAACCAAAAATGGAAAAGTTTCAGTTGAGAAAAAAAAATTTCAACCTCCCCCTGTTGCCAACCGTAGTTTTTGGTGCTACCCCCTCCCCCTTCAAATTGGTAGCGTAGTTTATGAACGGTTCCGTATAAAGAATTATAATTTTTTCTCAATTTAATTAATGTGTCATTTATTTCATTTCAGAAACCAGGTCCCCCAGGACCACCTGGAGGCCCACCTGGAGGCCCACCCGGAGGCCCACCAGGAGGCCCACCAAAGAATGTCACCAGCAGCTTCACTCATGGTAATTTCGGTCAACAGAAATAAATAAATAATTTTTAATATTTTCACATTAAAAATTTAAAAATAATAATTAGAATACTTTGTGTCTATCTAAAAAGTGTTAGAATACTGAAACCCATATCAAATTTAATATGAGAAATTATCTCTGAATTTTGGGAATTGAGGATTTGTACATTTCTTGTACATTCTATCAATGATTCAATATAATAATAATTCAACTTGATCTTATTTGAATTTTAAAAATTTCATTTGACTTATTATTATAATATTATTTTTTCATAAGGAGCTGGATTTGCGAGAAATGGTGCTGAACCACAGTCCCCGTACACAAAACCACCACCACCTAAAACCTCCAACTGAACATGAAACTGAAACTGGACCTAACATTTTTTTTCGCGCGAGTTGATTTCAATTTTATTCACTGCACTGATTGAACACAATGTTTCAACATATATGTAAAACTTTTGCACCTGTAATATACATCTTAAAAATCAATTTGTGAAGCTTTTATTTATTTATATTCCCAGTTCCTTTCATTAATGGAAAATATTTTAGTTTTAAATTGGTTGTCCTCAATTTTGAATCTTGATTAAAAATACACATGGCAATTTTTTTTTTTTAATTGCATTTTTGAACTCCTGGGGTCGAATTACATCAAAATATGCCAAAGAAGCTATATTTGAAAATCTAGGAGGCAAACAATTCCCTTACGAAAAAATATTCTACAAAATTCACTCTCTAAATCCGAATTAGTGAAAAACTACTAATTATAGTAGTTTTCTACTAATTCAAATAGCGCCAATTTGTTTACTGCTAATAAGTCAAAATCTATTAATTAAATGTGTAAGCATAACCGACTAAATGAATGAGTAACTATATTCACTAAAGGAATTGGTAATGCTCCTACTGGAATCTGGATTTAATTATGGTTCCGGACATGGTTTGCCTTGGCCTTGATCTTAAATCGAGGGAATTCAAACGTCAATAGGCAGGGCAGCTTTATTAATTTCTGTTGGATTTGGACGCATGACGGAACCTGATGCAACTAACGCTCTGAGAGTGCGGCGCTGTTTATCACGCTTGACTGAGCACCGCCGCACTTTTGGGTCTGCGGCTGCTCTCATCATGAATCTGCGGAGGCCACCCGTTCTAGGAATGTAGTAAATCCGAGGTAACTAATTCCAGGTTCCAGTGTACAGAATGAATTGGTAAATGAAATAAATGTATTGTTAGTAACTATTTGAAACAGTCACTCTCGAATAAATTTTAAAACTGATTTTACAGTGAAGAGAATTTTATTGAAATCAAATAATAAATTATTAAATACATGTAAAAATTCAAGAAATGTGAAAATTGTACAAAAGATGCATCAAGTTACATATAAAGATACTAATCCTGAAGTTGTAGGTCTTCAGCATTTTTATATTATTTATAATTTGTGCACAAGAAAAGGCACATGAATATTACCATAGCACGTTGTTAAAACTGCGACTGAAGTGTGTGGTACGGCGGTTGTAGCAAGAAAGTCTGGTGATGCATGGTGCAATGATGAAGTTAAGGCAGCCCGACAAGAAAAGAGAAGCGTACGAGAGAACGTTGAACATCACAGGTCTTAGTGATGAGGAGAGAAATAGGCTGAAAAAACGATTACAGACACAACAATAGGAAAGTTAAACGACTAGTCAAGGAAAGTAAAGATAAAATCAGAACAGAAGAAGAGAAGAAACTATAAAACGACTTTGAATGAAGCAAACAACTAATATTTAAAAAGATGAATGGAAGTAAAAGTACAGAGTTTTTCAGCATGAGAAACAGCTGAGGTGAACTGCTATATGATACAGACGGGATGTGAGAAACGGAATAATCCTGAAAGAATGTGGTGCAAAATAGACAATAGTTGACACATCGGAAAGAAGTCAGCTGAAATCTTTCGGACATGTTGGAAGAATGAAAGATGAACGTCTAACGAAACAATTGTATAAAGGTAAAGTAAATGGTAGTATGCCCAGAGGCAGACCGCGGAAAGAATGATTAGAATGTGTGGATACCTCAATCCGAAAAGATATAAGAAGCCAAGGAAACAGGATAGCTTGCATGAAAAAATGCATGGACGTGAAGGAAGCTAGAGAAGTATGCCAGGACAGGAAAGTGTGGCGACAAATAGTTCATAAACAGAATGTGAGTAAAGTGAATGACGCCTGAAACAATTGACCTTGGATACTAATGGGCTCGAGTGGGGAACCTCACATAACAACCTTGTCAAGGTTTTTACTTGGGATTATCGCTAGAGAGATTGATCAGCAGCCTGGGTCCGATCAGTGTTATTGATCTACCTTATACCTATGTTGAAAATTGATCTTTTTTAATGTGAATTTCAACTACGTGAATAAAGGTTGAACTACTTTTTTAGAAAAATTTTTCCTTGAATGAATATTTATCTCTATGATTAAAAATTTAACTGTTTTGTTAAAAATTCGTTTTTTTTTTCTTCAGAATTAATTTTTTAAACTGAAAATGTAACTTAAGTTTTATGTTAATTGCTCCTTTTTAGTGAAAAATTCTCCTTTTTTTGGTAGAAAAATTATTTTTATTTTAATTCTTGTTTTGAAATTTCATTTTTTCAGACAAAAATGCAACAGTTTCTTTAAAAATTAATTTTTCTGGCTAAATATTCATATTTTCTGGTTGAAAATTCAATTTTTGTACAGAAAATCTGTTTTTTGACTTCAAGGTTCAACAATTTAGGTAATCTTTTTCCAACTTTTTTTCTAATTAATTTTTTGCAAAATCAAATTTCATCTTTTTTGGTCGAGATATCAACTATTAAACTTTTTTGTCAAGAATTCATCTTTTTAGGTAGAAAATTCAATTATTTTGTTCTTTTTTCTTTGAAAATTCATCTTTTCCAGTAGAAATTTCATTTTTTTGAAAATTCAACAATTTTGTCAAAAGTCATCCTTTTTGGTTCATAATTCAACTGTTTTGTGGAAAATTCGCCCTTTTGGGTTGAAAATTCAAGTATTTTCGTAGAAAACTTACTTCTTGTTCACATTAATTTTTTTGATATTGGAAAGTCAAACTGACTTCTTTTTTTAATGAAAATTCAACTATTTTCCTTAATTATCATTTTGAAATCATGTTTTTGTTTGAAATTAATTTTTTTTTCCCTGGAAATGTGAGTTTAAATTTTTTAGTAGAAAAATTTCCTTTTATGGTAAAAAAATAATCTTCATGATTTGAAATTTAATTTGGTTGAAAATTCCATTTTTGTACCAAAAATTCGTCTTTTGGCTTGAAGGTTCAACAATTTAGATGGACTTTTTTTCTTTTGACTGAAAAATCTTTATTTGTTGAAAATTCTTCTTTTTGGTTTCAAAATTAATTTTTTTAAAAATGAAATTTCATATTTTTTGCTTGAAATACCAACCTATACAATTTTTTGTCGAGAATTCATTTTTTTAGGTTGAAAATTCAATTATTTTGTTGAAAATTTGTCATTCTGAGTTTGAAATTCACCTTTTTTAGTAGACATTTCATCTTTCTTCGATAAAAATGCAACTATTTGGTTGAAAATTCAACAATTTTGTTAAAAGTAATCATTTTTTTTTTTTTTGAATTCAACTGTTTAACTGAAAATTCGTCTTATTGGGTTGAAAATTCAATAATTTTCGTAGGAAATTTACTTCTTGTTCAAATTTATATTTTGCTGTTGAAAAGTCGAACTGAACTATTTTTTGGATAAATTCAACTATTTTTTTTCGAATTTGTCTTTTTGATTCAAAAACTCTTCTGGTTTAATAGAAATTTGATATTTCTTGGATAAAAATGCAACTGTTTGGTTGATAATTATCTTCTTTGCTAGAGGATTCAACTATCTTTTTTAAAAATTCCTTTTTTTGAATGAAGATTCATCTCTTTGGTTGAAAATCTAACTATTCTGTTGAAAATTCCTTGTTTTATGAATTAATTTTTTTTAACTGAAAATATAACTACAATTATTTCTGAATTGATTTTTTTTAAGTTAAAAATTCTCCTTTTTTGGTAGAAAAATAATCTTCTTGATTTGAAATTTCCCCTTTTTTAGGTAAAAATGCAAAAGTTTCGCGGAAAATGAATTCTTTTGCTGAACTAAAACTCATTTAGCAGTCAGAACTAATTTAGCAGTCACAGTGCTACTAATTGCATCAGTATAATTTCTTCTAATTCAAATTCAGAGAGCAGTATAGGCAAAATTGGCGAACTTTAATAAAATTTAATGAAATTATTTAATTATTTTTCAATTATTCATCATTATTATTAATAAAAATGAAAATATAAATAAAAAATTAATATATATCTAAAAATAATAAATAAATAAAATGATTTTTTATTATTATTATTATTTTTAATGACATCATTAGACGTAGCAGCCTTCCATCAATTTTGCCTCTTTCTTTTGTTTGTAAACTCCAGTTAGGATACAGGTAAGTTTAAATTTTCCTTTTCATTCAGTTTATATAGCGGGTCGTAGGTCATTCTTATTCTACAAACTGTCAGAAAATTTAAACAAGAAAATCACATTTTTTCAAGATATTTGAACTTTATTTACTCAAAATAAAAAGGTAAGTCAATTTAAATTATTAATTAATAATTAATTAAATTAATAAATAATTTTTGCATCCTAGTTGAAATTCTCGAAAGGATTTTTAGCGTACATTATTAGAAATTGAGTTAATAACAATTTTTGTTTGAAAAAGTCTTTTTTTTTTAATTTAGAAAAATATTGATCTGAGATAAAAATTTTGTGCATAAAAATTGTAAATCTCATCCAAACACATATTTTTTATGTTCACGTATTTTCACTAAAATTAATTTTCAGCTAAATTATGTAATTTTTAACCAAATAATGAAATGTTCAACCAAAAAAGATGAATTTTCAATCAATAATAGTTGGATTTTCAACCAAAGATGTAATTTCCAACTAAAATGCTGAATCTTCAACTGGAATAGTTGAATTTTCAGTTAAAAAATGAGTTTTTAACAAAAAAATGAATATTCAATTTCAAAGTTAATTGTTTTTCCTTCTAAAAGTGTTTCTATAGGTTTTTAAAAACAAAGAAAAAAATTGATTTTTAGAACCATAGGTAATTATAGCCCAATACAGGAAATATACAATTTTTCTCAATCTTGGAATTCAAAATGTTCTAAAACCTATAGAAACACTTAACGAAGGAAGAAAAATTAATGTTAGAGTTGAATAACAATTTTCTTTTGCTTTCAAATTTTTCTTTCAATTGAAAATTTAACTAATCCATTTGAAGATTCATCATTTTAGTTGAAAATTCAACTCTTTGGGTCTTTTTTTAAAAATATTATTGATTGAGAATTTATCGTCTTGGTTAAAAATTTTACTATTTGGTTGAAAATTTTATGATTTGATTGAAAATTCCATTATTTTGTACAATATTCAACAATTTTTATAGAAAAGCATTCTGTTCGGCTAAAAATTCAACTGTTTTGTTGAAAATTCGTTTTTGGATTGAAGATTCAACTATTTTTGTAGAAAATTCAACTATTTATGAAAATTAATTTTTGAATGAAAATTCATACTAGCGGATTAAAAATTCAAATGTTTTGTAAAAAATTCGCCTTTTTGGTTTGAGGTTTCAACAATCTGATTAATTTTTTCTGTCTCTCGATTTGAGAATCTTTCTTGGGTGACAATTGAACTCTTTTCTTGAGAATTTGTTTTTTTGGTTGAATTCATCTGTTTTTAATTGAAAATTACAATCGTTCTGGTTGAAATATCAACTATTACATTTTTTTAGAATAAACCCTTTTCGTTGAAAATTAAGTTTTAAAATTTGAATACCAATTTTTCCAATTGAAAATGCAAGTTTTCCCTTTTTGGATGAAAAATTAAATTCTCCATTTTTGCTTGAAAATTTAGACTTTTTAGTCGAAAATTCATGTATTTTATTGAATATGCTTCTTTTTCGTGAAAATCTAATCTTCTTGGTTAAAAATTCATCTCTTTCATTGAAAATTTAATTATTTGGTTCAAAATGTCTCTTTTGTAGTTGAAAATACATGTATTTTTGTTAAAGATTCGTTTTTTTTTATTGAAATTTTTTTTAGTTGAAAATTTATCTCTTTCGTTGAAAAACGAACTATGTTATTGAAAATGATTTTTTGATTAAACACTAATTTT
>CAKNXH010000863.1:99667-113453 GCA_932178445.1 Andricus quercusramuli | reverse complement strand
ATAAAATACAGGAATTTTAAACCAAAAATTTGAATCTTCAACTTAAGAAAATAAATTTTGAACCAACCATGTACGAGTTAAATTTTCAGTTAAAATAATTAATTGTCATCTAGGAAACATTATTGTCAACAAAAGAATTAAATTTTGAACAAAAGAAGGAGATTTTAACTAGGATGATGAATCATCAACCGAATAAATAAATGTTTAACAAAGTAGTTCTACTTCCAACTACCCTGCTGGAAGTAAAAAGATTGAAAAAGATTGAAATTTGGGGATAGGAAAAGATATAACTATTCTATCTCTCTCAATGGGTCACTTTGCATCCCTAAAACGCTATCTTTTCTTATTCCTAATCCCAATAACTTTCTATCTTTTTCTCTATCCAACGTCACGAAGGACTCTTATCTTTTTCTATCTCTTAGTCTATCCATTTATTACGAATTTTAATATTTTTCAATCAGTTCCTTTATCCTTCGTGATCGAAGACTTATCTTTTTCTATCCCTTAGTCTATCTATATATTACTAATTTCAATCTTTTTCAATCTCTTCATGTATCTAAAACAATTGATTTGACTTGGACCACATATCAGAAAGACAACGTGACGTCCATGCTTATGTACCTACATAATTAAAATTAGTTTCTCCATCTCACAGTCGAAGACTGATTTTACTTGTTGGTTACTTTTACCCTCAGCCATCTAGCGTACCCTGCTGGAATTAAAAAGATATAGATCCTATCTTTTTGAATAATTTCGAATCTTTATGATAGAAATAGATAGAGAAAATGTATTCCATTCTATCTCTTTGTCAATCTAAATTCGCGTCTATCTTTTTCAATCCTCTCTTTTCTATCTCATCCTATACCTTATCTATCCACGTCAATCTTTTTCTATCTCTCTATCAATCTACACTCCTGTTATCTTTTTCAATCTCCTTTTCCCTATCTCTGCTTATCCTCGCTCTATCCGTGTCAATCTTTTTCTATCTTTTTGTCTATGTAAATTCACATCTTTCTTTTCCGATTTCCTTTTCTCTATCTCATCCTATCCTACTTCTATCAAAGTCAATATTTCTCTATCTCTCAATCAATCTAAACTCTCCTTATCTTTTTCAATCTCCTTTTCCCTATCTCTTCTTATCCTCGATTTATCCGCGTCAATCTTTTGCTATCTTTTTGTCTATATAAATTCACGTCTTTCTTTTCCAATCTCCTTTTCTCTATCTCATCTTATCCTGCTTCTATCCACGTCAATCCTTTCCTATATTTTTGTCTATATAAATTCACTTCTTTCTTTTCCAATCTCCTTTTCTCTATCTCATCCTATCCTGCTTCTATCAACGTCAATCTTTTTCTATCTCTCGATCAATCTCAACTCCCTTTATCTTTTTTAATCTCCTTTTACCTATCTCTTCTTATCCTCGATCTATCCACGTCAATCTCTTTCTATCTGTTCTTCAATCTGAATTCACGTCTCTCTTTTTCAATACCCTCTTCTCTATCTCATCCTATCCGTTATCTATCCACGTCAATATTCTTCTATCTCTGAATTAATCTAAATTTCCATCTATCTTTTTCAATCTACTCTTCCCTATCTCATTCTATCATACATCTATCAATGTCTTTATTTTTCTATCGATTTTTCGATATGAATTCAAGTCTATCTCTTTCAATATCCTCTTCTTTATCTCATCCTATCCTTCATCTACCCACATCAATATATTTCTATCCCTAAATTAATCTACATTCCCATCTATATTTTTCAATATTCTCTTCCCTACCTCATTGTGTCACACATCTATGAACGTCGATATTTTTCTATCTATTTTTCAATCTAAATTCACGTTTATCTTTTACAATAGCCTCTTCTCTGTCTCACCTTTTCCTTTGTCTACCCACCTCAATCTTTTTCTATCCCTTTGTCAATCTAAATTCATGAATATCTTTTTCAATATCCTTTTCCCTATCTCATTATATCATACATCTATCAACGTCTATCTTTTTCTGTTTATTTTTCAATCTGAATTCACGTCTATCTTTTACAATAGCCTCTTCTCTGTCTCACCTTTTCCTTAGTCTACCCACCTCAATCTTTTTCTATCCCTTTGTCAATCTAAATTCACGAATATCTTTTTCAATATCCTTTTCCCTATCTCATTATATCATACATCTATCAACGTCTATCTTTTTCTGTTTATTTTTCAATCTGAATTCACGTCTATCTCTTTCAATGTCCTCTTCTCTATCTCATCCTATCCTTCATTTGTCCACGTCAATCATTTTCCATATCTCTATCAATCTAAACTTCCGTCGATCTTTTTCAACCCCCTCTTATTTTGTCTTATCTTGTCCTTCATCTATACTCGCCAATATTTTCCCATCTCTCTTTCAATATAAATTCTCGTCTATCTTTCCTTATATCATGTCTATAATTTTCTATCTATTTTTCAATCTAAATTCACGTTTATCTTTATCCATCTCTGTCTCATGTCATCCTGTATATCTATTGAAGTCAAAGTTTTTCTATCTCTGTGCATTCATATAGACAAAAAGATAGAAAAAAATTGACATGGATAGATCGAGGATAAGTAGAGATAGGGAAGAGGAGATTGAAGAAGATGGAGGGAGTTTAGATTGATTGAGAGATAGAAAAATATTGACGTTGATAGAAGTAGGATAGGATGATATAGAGAAAAGGAGATTGGAAAAGAAAAACGTGAATTTATATAGACAAAAAGATAGAAAGAGATTGATATCGATAGAAGCAGGATAGGATAAAACAGAGAAAAGGAGATTGGAAAAGAAAGAAGTGAATTTAAATAGACAAAAAGATAGAAAAAGAATGACGCGGATAGATCGAGGGTAAGAAGAGATAGGGAAAAGGAGATTGAAAAAGATAACAGGAGTTTAGATTGATAGAGAGATAGAACAAGATTGACGTGCATAGATAAAGTATAGGATGAGATAGAAAAGAGAGCATTGAAAAAGATAGACGCGAATTTAAATTGACAAAGAGATAGAATGGGATACATTTTCTCTATCTTTTTCGATCATTAAGATTCAAAATGATTCAAAAGGATAGGACCTCTATCTTTTTACTTCCAGCAGGGTAAGTAGTTGTATTTTATACCAAAAAAGGTAAATTCTCAAACGAAAAACGTGATGTATTATATTTCAACCACAAAAATGATTTTAATTTTATACCAAAAATAGTTGAATTCAACCGAAAAACATGGATTTTCTACAAAATGGTTTGAATCATCAACCAAAAGAGATTAATTTTCAACAAAATAGTTGCGATTTTTAACCATAATAATAAAATTAATTGCAACTTTAATTTATCGAAAATTCCCTAACTCTGTCTGATTCTTAATTACTTGTTGAAGATTCATTTTAGTTGAAAATTTATCTCTTTCGTTGAAAACCAAACTGTAATGTTGAAAATCCTTTTTTATTTGTTGGTTAAACATTATTGTTGTTCACTAAAAATAAAACTTTAATAATCACATAAAAATTAAACTTTTTCTCAGCAGAATTTCGAAAACTGAAATGTCATCACTTAAACGTATACCTTCAACAAATGGCATATCCGGAGAAACCTCGAGGAGGAATCGAGTAATAGGAGCGAATAATGTGGATGCTGAATTTATTCCAATAATTTCAAAAATTCTTCGCGATGTGGAAAAGGAACCGAAAGATGGTCAGGCGAGAACTAAACAATGTCAGGATGTCGCTCAAAGGGCGGAAGAATTGCATAAAAAGTTCGATCTCGTGAGGAATCAGATACATAAACTACCAGGTATCGAATCGAGCAAAGAGGATCAGCTAAAAAATTTAGAAAATTTGCAAAAACAACTGAAATTGAAGAAGGAACTTATTTCTAAGTATCGTAATATGGTTCCTCAGTAAAATCTAAAGTTTAGGGGAAACCTTCCTACAGTGGATAATGCAACCTACAGTGGATAATCATTAATTAAGAGCGCAAATAAAAGAAAAATAATTAATTTCAATTTTAATTTATGAGCACGTATCGTGTCTTAATTATTAATTGAATTAAATTAATTATTTTAGATGCATTATTATTTTTAATAATTGATTATCCACTGTAGGTTGCACTATCCACTGTAGTTTGCACTATCCACTGTAGGAAGGTTCCCCCTGCAATTTAGTGTCCTTGCTTGACAAAAAAATTGTATCTTTTTTATATAACTTTTTTTTGCAATGAGAATATTTTGTACAAAAATCCAGATTGTCAGAATTTTCAATATTTTGTATAAGAGTTAAAAATGAGAAGGTATTTTGTGATGCATTGAATAGAACAAAAAAATTTATAAAATATTTCGGACCTATTCTGAATTTCGAGTTTCAAAATGAAAAATAGTTTTTACCTATTGTAGAAAATATTGTTAAATATGTAATTATAATAAATAAAATTATCTTGCGTTTTCTGCCTTACCAGCAGTCGCGGCAGAAGGAAAGATAGATACTATGTATCGGAGGTGGTTTTGAAATGAGGGTTCCATCAAAGTGATGGCGCATGCGACTTTTTTGTCTGGCGCAATTTTCAAATAAAAATATAGGATTAATATTAATAAAAAAATGTATATTTGATAGTATCTATTATTTACAATAATATAAAAAATAAGGACAATATTTTTTATGATTTACGGAAATTTAAGCATTAACTTCAGAATAAATATATATATAATATAATATATTTCTGTTTATTATTTTTATTATTATTTATTATTTTTTTATAAAAGATAACAATTCCCATTAGAAAATATTGAGATGACTCATTATTATTCTAATATTCTAAATATTCTTTGTAATATAATTATTTTTTGTAACATAACTATATTTTCTAACCAATAGCAATTTCAGATAAAAAACAACAAAATGACGTAACAAGAAATTCGCTAAGATCGTAAATCTTCTTTCAAATCTATTTTTGGTTTAAAATCACTGATTTCCTATAAAAAAATGAAAAAAATGTTCACATAACCTAAAATTGTTTCAGAAATTTGTTATCATCTCTGAAATCCAATTATTTTTTATTGAAAGTACCGGTAAATCTTCATTGAAATTTAATGATTTTCATCTATAATAACGATTTTCCGGTAAAAATTTCAATATAACCTTAAATTGTTCCAAAATATTGTAAATCTATGAAAACTTGTGAATCTTCTTTAAAATATATTTTTTTAAATAATAATTCTTGACAAAAAATACTACTAACTACCAAATCTTCAACAATTGGAAATCTTGTTCAAGCTACAATGATTTTAGTTTTAAAATAAATATTGTTTTGAACCGCTAACATAACCTAAAATTGTTCGAAGTATTTGAATTTTGTGCTTTCACTGTAAAAAATTTCGGAAATTTTCCCACTGATTTTGTAGGTAAAATTTCCAACTTTGGGTAGGAAAAATTATTTTCCTAAAAAAGTTGGAAATTTTCCCAATTCTTTGGAAAATTTTCCTTTTTGAATGGAAATATTTCGATCGGTTTGGGAAATTTTACGTACAAGTTTCGCAATAGAAAATTCCTATAATATTTGGGAAATTTTCCCACTAATTTTGTAGGTAAAATTTCCAACTTTGGGTAGGAAAAATTATTTTCCTAAAAAAGTTGGAAATTTTCCCAATTCTTTGGAAAATTTTCCTTTTTTAATGGAAATATTTCGATCGGTTTGGAAAATTTTACATACAAGTTTGGGAATGAAAAAAAAAATACAAAAAACAATTGTTTTTCAAAAAACTAGATTTTTTTTCTTTAAACCTCTATAACTTTTGACCTGATTGAGATTAATTAATTTTTCTTAAAACTAGTTTCTTTTTCAATTTACTTTTCTAACTGCAAATTGAAATATTATATATTTTAAATTTAGCTTTTTAGTTCAAAATAGAATTATTTTGTTAAAAAATCATTTTTTTGTTAGGAAAAATTTTTTTTTGTTTGAAAATTTTTTTTTTTTTTGGTTGAACATTTATTTTTCTGACATTTTAACTATTCTTATTTGGGTTGATTTTTTTTAGATGAAAAATCATAAACTTTGTTAAAAATGAGTTTTTTTGGGTAGAAAATTCCTCTTTTGGATTGAAAAATCTACTATTTGATCAAAATTTCATGTTTTTGGTTGAAAATTCATCATAGTGATTAAAAAGTGATTTCTTTGGTTGAAAATTCGTTTCCTTTTAGTTAAAAATTAATTTTTTTAACTGAAGATATAACTATTCCATTTTCGCTGGAAAATTGATATTTTTAGTTGAAAATTAATTAATTTTGCTAAACATTCTTTTATTTTAAATTAACTTTTCTGACTGCAAATTGAAATATTATATTTTAAATTTATCTTTTTTAGTTTAAAATTGAATTATTTTGTTAAAAATCATTTTTTTGTGGTGAGAAAAAATTTTTTTTTGGTGAAAATTCGTTTTTTTCGGCTGAACACTTATTTTTCTGACATTTCAACTATTCTAATAACGGTGGAAAATTGATTTTTTTAGATGAAAAATCATAAACTTTGTTGAGAATGAGTCTTTTTTTATAGAAAATTCTTCTTTTGGATTAAAAAAATCCACTATTTGATCAAAATTTCATGTTTTTTGTTGAAAATTCATCATAGTGATTAATAAGTAGTTTCTTTGGTAGAAAATTCGTATTTTTTAGTTGAAAATTAATTTTTCAAACTGAAGATATAACTATTTCATTTTTGCTGGAAAATTTATATTTTTAGTTGAAAATTAATTAATTTTGCTAAACACTCGTTGTTTTTTTAAATTCACTTTTCTAACTGCAAATTGAAATATTATATTTTTTGTTTGTAAATTTAGCTTTTTTAGTTTAAAATTGAATTATTTTTTTAAAAATCATTTTTTTGTGATGAGAAAAAACATTTTTTTTTTTTGAAAATTCGTTTTTTTTTTTGGTTGAACATTTATTTTTCTAACATTTTAACTATTCTAATTTTTGTTGAAAATTGTTTTTTTTTAGATGAAAAATCATAAACTTTGTTGAGAATAAGTCTTTTTTGATAGGAAATTCCATCTTTTGGATTAAAAAATTCACTATTTGATCAAAATTTCATGTTTTTGGTTGAAAATTCATCATAGTGATTAAAAAATAATTTCTTTGGTTTTCAACATTGAAGAAAAAAATATAAAATAGTTTCTTGATAATCCCACTTTTTTCATTCTTGTAAATATTTTTTAAAAGTTTCTACTAATAGAAGAAAGGCATCTCATCAGCATCATGCGGGCTAAATCATTTTTGAGGCCATGAGAATTTTTTCTCCCTAAAAATGTAATTTTCGAATTTTTCTCATAAACTATGACAAATATCGCAAAAAACAAGAGACTTTTTTCATAGAACTTTTTTAGACGTGCAAATTTTTATGTTAACATTTTTTCGTATCTGGTATTGTTTCCAAGAAAAAGTAAAAAATTGGATTTTAAGAAAAAAAGAATTTTTGAGATTCTGTTCTGAAATGGATTCGATCAACAATTTTTGTTTTAAGAGACCAATTTTTGGTGTAGAAAGCTAACATAACCTAAAATAGTTCAAATTGTGTACCATCTTTGAAATCAGATTTTTAAAAATAATAAATACTAATTTTCGGCGAAAAACACTAACATAATCCAAAATTGTTCCAAAATTCTAAACATTGTTTTATTCATAATTATTTTTGTTGCAAAATGCCGATTTTTTTGTAAATTGCTGACGTAACCTAAAATTGTTTCAAAATTATGAACCTTTAAAATATAATTATTTGTGTTTCAAAAACCGATTTCCTGTGAAAAAGGTTGATATAACCTGAAAATGTTAAAAAATTGCAAATCTGGTTTAGACTACAGTGATTTTTGTTTCCGATTATTAATTTTTTGCGTAAAACGCTAACATAAACTAAAATTGTTAAAAGCTGTGAATCTTTTTTAAAACCTGATTTTTAAAGTTTTAAATGTCAATTTGCGACGAAAACAATAACATAATTAAAAAATGTTGAAATATTTTAAATCTTGTTCGAATTATAATAATTTTTGTTTTCAACTATCAATTTTCGACGTAAAACGGTATATCATAACCTAAAATCATTTGAAATTATGACCCTCCAAAACATACTAATTTTCCTTTAAAAAGCAATTAAAAGTAAAACAAAAACGTTAACGAATCCGAAAAACGTAAATTGATGAAAAGCTGTTATTCTTTGAAATCTAATAATTTTGGATAAAAAATATTCACTTTTGCTGTAAATCGCAAACATAACCTAAAATTGTTGAAAATTGGAAATCTTGAATATGATGATATTTGTATAAAAATATCAATTTTAGGCGACGAAAACTTTCAAAACTTAAATTTGTCTAGAAATTTTAAGCGTTTTCGGAACTTCATGATTTTATATTAAAATTAAAAAAAACTAATTTCCAGCAAAAAGCAATAACATAAAACATGTATGGTAATTTACATAATTTATTTAATAATTTAGCAATTCAAAATGAGTAATATTAATGTTGCTTTCAATGAAAAAAACTTCGCAAAGCACCAGTTATTATAGTTATTCATGAATGAATCATTTGTTGTCAACAATTGTATTATTATAAACAATAGCAGGACATTTTTTAATGGTTTTCAATACTTATTAATCGGTTTTGGCTTTAAATTTATTTCAAGAAGTATTCAAACATTGGAAAATATGATAATTTATATATCTCATTGTTATTTACAAATTGCAAAAACAAATTACTATTTTGAGCAATTTTTAAAAGTTTGAGGCAGTTTTTTTTAGAAGTGTTTTGTTTGGATTGCCAGTGATAATTCAATAAAGTAATTGCCTTTAAATGACAAATGTTATTGTTATAAAAAAAATTTAATGAGCAACAATAATTAACAAATTGGATTGTTTATATAAAATCACACTCAACACTAAATGACCATGTTTCTTCTTTTCAATTCCTTGTTTATAACAATATTTTAATTCAAGCCATGTTAAAGACTTTCAAAATGATCTCGTTGAATCTCGTATAATGAAATATGGTATAAAGTTTAATTCCATGTGATTTAATAACTTTTTTTTATTAAAACTGAGATTTAAATAGAATCTCGATCAGAAAATAAATCCGCTGTCATTTCCTGAACAAAAAAATTCACGACCTAGCAAATGCCCTTCAAGAAAATAAAATGACAAGCAATAGCTTTAGGGAAACAGCGCAACGAACAACGGGCAAAGCGCGCGACGTGCGTGGTGCTACGGAAAACGTTCACTGCGCAGTATAGTTGCAAATGACTCTCGACGGAATTCTAAAAGCCCGTGCTCTGACTTCTTCGATTACTCATCTTCCAAGTTAATTCTCAGAAATCGTATAAAAAGCCCTTCTCTTTGAATATAAGCAATTATTTTTTTCCGTGTACAATGGCATAAAGGAAGGTAAGCGGAACAGAGAAAAGCTTGGAAATTAAACTGGGAAGATCGATTTCAGATAATGATCGCGTAGGCAGGAGTTAAGGTAGGGTGAAGGTTTTTTTATTTATTTATTAATTTTTTTTTGAGTGCGCAAATCGGCACGTGCGAACGGAAATGCAGGGGCTGGAAAAAGAGAAACGGGAGGCAGTCATTTGATCATTTGATGGGATTACCAAGGAGAAGAGATAGTCGGTGTCTCTCGGAGCGATGTGCCTCTGCGCCCTGTAGTTACTTCAATTAGATGAAATCGTGCCTGTATCGGACCGACTGCGACTGGAGAAAGGTGGACTGTAAGGGACAGTCTCAAAAGGAAAAAAAGAAAAAGATAGGAGAAAATTCATGGCAGCCCTGCTCGGCAGTCACGGAACATCCAAAGACGTGCTTCATTCCTTTAGATTATCGCTAATCATCTCGAATCGACGCAATTTCCACCGTAGGTGAAAAATGCAGCCATTCGAAAAAGTCTCTTACATTTTTGCTCCTGTCTGAAAATAATTCCACGGATTATTACTATTTGATGAATTATGGAAAACTTTTCCAAATAATTTCATTAATAATGAGAAACAGCAAAGGCGAAATGCTATATGATATAGACGGAATAGTAGACGCTTTGAAAGAGTCTTTCAAAGAACTATTGGGAGGTGAAAATATCGGACAACAAAACTGCGACATAGAACATAATGCATTAGAAAACCCAATTGAAAAAGTCTGTGCCACTGTGAGGTCAGAGATATAATTAAGAACTTGAAAAACCGTAAGGCTGCGGGTATAGACAATATTAGCGCTAAAATGCTTAAATACGGTGGCGAGTACATACCTCACAGGTTGTGCGAATTAATAAATTTATGTATCGAAACGGGAGAAGTCCCAGACGATTGGAGAAAAGCGATTATCGTACCAATATACAAAAGAAAAGGAGATAAAAGCAACTGCAGTAATTACAGAGGTATCAGCCTACTAAGTACCGTAAGTAAAATATACTCAAAAATACTTATCCGTAGGGTAATGGAAATTACAGAAGAGAATATATGGGAAGTCCAAAGTGGATTTATGCCAGGAAGATCATGTACGGATCAGATATTTAGCCTAAGACAGGTCGCAGAAAAAAGTTTGAGAGTAGGAAAGAAAGTCTTCTGTGCATTTATCGATCTGGAAAAAGCATTCGACACGGTAAATGGAAGTAAACTTTGGAAGTCCTTAAAGAGTATGGAGTGAATGGAGGGCTCCTACAAGCAATAAAAACAATATATACAGGTAGTAAAGCGAGTGTAAGGGTAAATGGGAAAAAGAGTGAATGGTTCGATATTATGCAAGGCGTGAAACAAGGATGCGTTATGTCCTCGTGGCTATTTATCATATTCATGGATAAGTGTCTTAGAACTGCCCTCTTCGACAAAAAAGGTGTAGATCTCGAAACCGTCAAGGTACGTGGGTTGGCTTTCGCGGATGACAAGATTGTTATGGCAGAATCAGTCGAAGACTTGCAAAGAATGCTGAATAAACTTAATACAAGCATGAAGAACATGGACCTCAAAATTAACGTGAATAAAACGAAAGTCATGGTGTTTGAGGGAAAAAGTGAGAAAACAATATGCAACATAGTTCTAAATGATGAGAAATTAGAACAAGTTGACAAGTACGTATATCTAGGTAGTCTATTCACTAGCGACGGAAAAATAGATGGGGAATTAGATAGGCGCATAAATAAGGGTAAGCAGGTTATCGGTAGAGCAGGGTCCATCCTCACAAATAAAAACAAATCAAAAAAAGCTAAAATGGCCATACATAATTCCATATTCGTACCAACTGTACTATACGGTAGCGAGACATGGACCTGTCAAGAAAAGGACAGGAGTAAAATCAACGCGATCGGCATGAAACCTCTGCGCATAATATGCGGGAAAACACTGATGGACAAAGTACGAAACGAGACAATCCTCAAAGAATGTGGTACAGGGGAGACACTAGTTGACATATGGGAAGAAATCAGCTAAGGTGGTTCGGACATCTTGAAAGAATGAAAGATGAACGACTGACCAAGCAAGTGTATAAAGGTAAAGTAAATGGCAAAATGCCCAGAGGTAGACCGCCGAAAGAATGTTTAGAATCTGTGAATGAGACACTAATACGAAGAGACATAAGAAGCCATAGAAATACAAGAGCCTGCATGAAAAAATGCATGGACGTGAATGAAGCTAGAGTAGTATGCCAGGACAGAAATGTGTGGCGACAAATAGTTTATAAACAGAGTGACAATAGAGTGAATGATGCCTGAAACAAAGACCTTGGATACTAATGGGCCCAAGTGGGGAACCATACGTAATAATTTTGTGAGGCTCCTCACTTGGGGTGATCGCTAGAGAGATTGATCAGCAGCCTGGGTCGGAGCAGTGTTGCGGAGTGAACGTGTCATTTATATAAATAACACGAGAACTCCAGATCAATCTAAAACATCTATACATAACACCTACATACCCATCCACCCTATACCCATATACCGATCAACCTCATACCTATATACCTATTTCACTACTTTCCAACCGAACAAGTCACGCCTACCCCGGAAGGGAAAAGGCTTAATGGTATAATAATAATAAAGGATTAATTGCAGGAAGTGTCTATTCGTACGGCTAATCGGACAGTATTTAGTACCATGATTGGTGGAAATTTGGTACTCCCTTTCCAGGTCTTCCAATCATTTTGAAAGATTTTTTACGGATGACATAGGAATTCCGGAAAAAATTCCCAATGTTAGACAATTGTGCGAAAAAAAGCTGAAAATGCAATTTTCAGGACTCTTGTAATATTTGGAATCTGAAAAAATGCTTTTAATCAATAATAAATAAATATTTAAATGCGCCATTTTTTAAACCATTTTTAAAACAATTAGGTCATTTTTCATAATTTCAAACTTTGCAAAACATTGTAATAAAAGACAGTTTTGATCGAAATATCGACAACACCTTCGGATCCGGGTTGGAAATATCTAAATGCACTTTTTTGAAAACCATTTTGAAAAAAATCACATTATTTCTGAAAATTCTCCAATTTTTAAAAACAATTATATTATTTAGTTTTACGACGGGTGAGAAGCCCATGGAGAGCTCCCCTGGCGCTCAAGCTATAAAGCCTATTGTGCCACAAGTATATTATTAATTGCAAAACCAATTTTGAGAATTCAATCAAAATCTGCATGTAAACACATCTAAGAGACTTTTTTATTTTGCAAAATTGTTTAAGTAAACAAAAACGTTTTCAATATTTTTAACTTTTTTCAACAATTTACATTGAAGATTCTTTAATTTGGAATGTTTCTAGTTTTAATCCTACAAGAGGTGTAATTTTGAAACTTTTCTTGAATAAGCAGTTAAATTTTGAAAATTGACGATGGAAAATTGATCCATTTTTAAGATTTGTAATTGAAGAATTTTCAATATTAATTACATATTATAGAGAAAAACGCAGTTTTTAATGCCTTCTTTGAAACAGTTCAATGTTGAAGATTTACAATTGAAAACTCTCTAATTTTAAAGATTTACAATTCAAACTTATACAATTTTTAAGAATGACTATTGAGAATTTTTGAATCTTGAGAATATAGAAAGAAAAATTATTCAACTTTTGATTTTTGAAATTCGTAATTGAAAATTCTTTAATTTGGAATATGCATAATGTAGGATGATGTAATTTAAAATATTCTTGTTATTTATGTTGTTTATATTTAATTTCAAAAACTCGAAGGAATGTTTCCAAATTCACACACATAATGAAGGATCGATTCCAGTTCAAGTAGATTTATTAATTAAAAATTTTATTATCACATTTCTAGTTTGAATTATTTAAAAAAAAAAAAAAAAAAAAAAGGAATCTAGAACAAAATGGTTAAATTTTTAACCAAATTCATGAATTTTCAACAGAAAGTATGATAGTTGATATTTCCAAATTTTTTTTTAAATTTTCAATAAAAAACGGTTAAATTAAACCAAAGAATACGAATTTTCAACTCAGAAAGATGTTTCCATCAATAAAGAAAAAAATTTTATCAAAAATTTTTAGTTTTCAAGTCATAAAGAGGAATTTTCAAGAAAAAGTTGAATTTGCAACCCAAAAATATGCATTTTCTACCAAAATAATTGAATTTTCGACTAAAAATACGAGTTTTCAATAAAATAAGTGAATTTTCAATTGGAAAAGATCAATTTTTTAGCAAAAATCAAATAGGTAGATTATGAATAGAAAAATTAATTTGCAAAAAAAAAACGAATTTTCAACAAAATTTGTTAAATTTTCAACCAAACAGATGAATTTTCAATTGAAAAGATTGAAT
>CAKNXH010000863.1:63206-99657 GCA_932178445.1 Andricus quercusramuli | reverse complement strand
TTAAATTTTCAACCAAACAGATGAATTTTCAATTGAAAAGATTGAATACCTATTACAAAAAATTTCGGCGAAAAATGTAGTTGAATTTTTAGTAAAAAAAATTAATTTTCAATATAAACAATAATTTTTTAACAAAGAAAAATTAATTTTTACGAAAAAAATAATTTTCTACCAAAAAAGAATAATTTTAAACAAAATACATGAATGTTCAACTGATTATTTTTATTTTTAATTGAATTTTCAACCAAAAAGCTAAATTATTCGCCAAGAAGATTAATATTCTACCATAAGAGACAAAGTTTCAACAAACAAGTTGAATTTTCACCTTATTCAATAGAAAAAAAAGATTTTAAACCAAAAAGATGAATTTTCTACAGAAAAAAAAAGAAAGGACAAAGTTTCAACAAACAAGCTGAATTTTCACCTGGAGAAAATTAATGTTCAAATGAACCTGATATTGATAAATGTTTATTTAAAGAATTAATTTTCAATAGAAAAAAAAGATTTCAAATCAAAAAGATTAATTTTCTACAGAAAAAAAGATTAATTTCTAATGAAATGCATGAATTTTCAACAAAATAGTTGAATTTTCAATTGGAAAAGATCAATTTTTTAGCAAAAATGAAATAGCTACATTTTGAATAAACTTTTAACCAAAGAAATTAATTTTTAACTGAAATGATCCATCTTCCAAAAAAAAATTTAATCAAACAGTTATATTTTATACCAAAAAAATTATATTGCTACCAAAAAGACGAAATTTTCTACAAATAAGATGAATTTTCAACTAAAAAAAAATTTTCAACAAAAAATAGAATAGTTTAAATTTAAGTTAGAGGAATAATTGTTTTTAACTAAATAAAATAAAATTTCAACGCAAATAATCGCAAAAAATTTCAGCGAAAAATTTAGTTGAATTTTTAGTTTAAAAAATTAATTTTCAATATAAACACTAATTTTTTAACAAAGAAAAATCAATTTCAATGAAAAAATAATTTTTTACCAAAAAAAAATAATTTTTATCAAAATACATGAAATACATGAATTTTCAACAAAATAGTTGAATTTGCAATTGGAAAAGATCAATTTTTTTGCAAAAATGAAATAGCTACATTTTGAATAGAAAAATTAATTTGCAACAAAAAAAAAACGAATCTTCAACGACATTTGTTAAACTTTTAACTAAATAAATGAATTTTCAACTGACATGATGCATCTTCAAACAAAAAAATAAATGTTTAACCAAATAGCTAAAATTTCAACCAAATGGTTATATTCCTGCCAAAGAAGACAAATTTTCTACAAATTAGACGAATTTTCAAAAAAAAAAAATTTCAACAAAAAATAGAATAGTTTAATTTTAAGTTAGAGAAATGAGTTTTTTTTAACTAAATAAAATAAATTTTCAACAAAATAGTTAAATTTTGAACGAAATAGTTGAATTTTCAATCAAAAAGATTAAATGACTATCACAAAAAAATTCCGCGAAAAATTTAGTTAAATTTTTAGATAAAAAAATTAATTTTCAATATAAACACTAATTTTTTAATTAAGAAAAATCGATTTCAATAGAAAAAAAATTTTCTACCAAAAAATAATTATTTTTATCAAAATACATGTATTACCAACTAATTATTTTAATTTTCAATTGAATTTTCAACTGAAGAAAATTAATTTTCAAGCAAACATGATATGGTAAAATTTTAAGATAGAAATTAATTTTCAATAGAAAAATTGATTTTGAACCAAAAAGATTAATTTCCTACAAAAAAAATTATTTTTTAATGAAATGCATGAATTTTCAACAAAATAGTTGAATTTTCAACTGCAGAAGATAAATGTTCAACTAAAAATGGAATAGTGTAATTTTCAGTTAGAAAAATGATTTAAAAAATTGTAACGAAATTTTTTTTTTCATTTTGTAGATTTTTGTCTAAAGACAGGGTAATACAATGTTCGAGTTTTAAAAATTTTCAATCGAAGACAAATATTTGATGTGTACAATGGAAAATGCTGCAATTTTGAATGCATGTTTTGAAATATATCAATTTTGAAGGTTGAAAAAAAAATTTCATTTATAAAAATTAAAAATTAAAATTGATTCAATTTATCAAGGTCTTAGTATCTAGAAACAAAAATTACTATTAGAGGGACCAGAACCAGAGAAGTTGATGGGCCTTTTCTGAGATGAAAGGATCATTGACATATTATGGAAGGGGCCTGCAAAACGAGTTCGATAAAGATTTTACGTCGTACTCATATATCACTTGAGTGCTCGAAAAATATTTCTGAAAAGGTTTTCTTATGTTCTTAAAAATCACTGCAGGTGACTGCATGAATTGGAAACTGATCTCGTCGAAAGGTGCGTTAAATGGGCCAAAACCAGCAGAACTGGCCACGCATTCACAGCGGGAAGCTGCTAGTTCAAAATCGTTTTCGGATTCGAGGAAGAACACCTGAAAGGAATGATCGTTTTGAATAAATTTAGATTTTATTTGAAAAATATGGGTCGAGTTGTTGAATAACTTTAAGTACAATGCTTTGTTTGTCAATTATTAGAAAAACATTTAACATTTGACCATAATGTTTGAAAAAAGAAAAAGGCACATTTGTTTATTTTCATTATTATAGCCAACTAAATTCTCGATACAACAATATATAATACGTTGTCAAACAAAATGCTAAGATATAAAAAAACGGCAATAAAAAAGTGTCGCCTAGCCCCCTATCCCCTAGTGAATGAAGGGGGTATTTCTATTTGACCGGACCAAAAAATCGATTTTTTTTTATAGCATATAGTATGCGGGACTTGTACGCAGAGGGATTTATTTGGTTTAGATTTTTTAACGAAGCTGCAGCAGGGTCAACTGCACAGAGTGGATAGTACTCAGCCGCACGCTATGGAGGGGCACCTCGGCTGCCAGACAGGCAGGTCATAAATATGTATGATAGACAATTTTCCAAAAGCTACATTTTCCACTTTTTTCTAAAATATCAGGTGTTGGCTTAGCTCCACTGTCGACTTAGCCCCACTCACCCCAATTAAAAAAAAAACTTGAAGTAAAATTCAACGTGGCCCAAAATTATCTGAAAACCAGGGAAATGAGATGATTTTTCACGAAAATAGGGGAAATATAGGGGCGTAAATTCTTTTGAATAGAATTAATGTAAATACCCATAAAGACGAATTTTCAAAATTAGCAAAATTAATTTCAATCCAACAATCGAGCTACGCGCTCGGACTTTGTATTTCACCCACATTTGTGCACAGAAATTTCAAAATTAAAGGTCAAAGTATCGAGAACTGTAATTTGGTGATCGTGAATTCTCTCTTGTTAAAGCTCCTTGGGCTTTAACGAACAAATTGTATTAACAACCAAATATTTGAACGTTTGATTGGAAAAAAGTTAATTTTCGACGAAGAAAGATGACTTTTCTATTATATTAAAGACAAATTCACCATCCAAAAGGATGAAATTTTCACAAAACAGTTTAATTTCCTACCAAAAAAAAATGAATTTATCAAAATATTTGAATTTTGAACTTTCAAAGGTGCATTTTCAACCAAATAATCAAATTTTTTAAATAAAAAATATTATATCAGAAAGATGACTTTTCTACCATAAATTATGAATTGAACAAAAACTCAAGAGTGAAATTTTCGAAATTTTCAGTTAAAAAAATTAATTAAAAAACAATACAAATTTTTAATTTGTCAAATGAAACCGAAAAAAGACATTTTTTTAACCAAATAATTTAAGTTGCTATCTAACTGTTGAATTTTCAATCTAAAAGGTGCATTTTCAACTAAACGGGCGAAATTTTCAAACAAAAAAGAATGAAACTCAATCAACAACAGTTATTTTTTTTAAGCCAAAAAGACGAAATTTTTAGAGGACAGTTGAATTTTCAATATCGAAAGATGATTTTTCTATTATAAATGATGAATTTTCTACCAAAAGACAAATTTTCAAAAAAATAGTTGAACCTTCAACCAAATAGATGAAGTTTCAATCAGGAAAGATGAATTTTAAACTAAATAGTTGAATTCCTCACTAAAAAAAATTTTCCACATCCAAAAATGGAATTTTTTAAATTTGCAATTCGAAAATTCAATTTTGAATCAAAAAGAATTTGCAAAAAAAAAAAAAGATTAAAATTCAACCAAAAACAGGTAAATTTTCCAAACCAAAAAGAGGAATTTCGAACCACATAGTTAATTATCAACTAAACAAGATTTTTTTTTACCAAAAATGGAATTTGCAAAATTTTCAGTTCAAAAAATTAATTTCAGAACAAAACAAATTTTCAACCTGTCGAACTGATCCAAAAAAGATAATTTTTTATCAAAGTAGTTGTATTTCAACCTATAAGATGCACCAAAATGTTCGAAATTTTCAAACAAAAGAAATTAAAATTAAACCAAAAATAGTAGGATTTTCAAATAAAATTTTTTTTCCATCCAAAAGTGGAATTTTCAAAATTTGCATTTTACAAAATTAATTTTAAAACAAAACGAATGGTTAATATGTTGAATTAAATCTAAAAGATGAATTTTTAACCACATGGTTTAATTTTCTACTAAATTGTAGAATTTTAAAGCCAAACAGACGTATTTTCTACGAAACCGATCAATTTTCAACTAAAATGATGAATCCATTGTAGTAATTTTTTGAATATAGTAGATGAAATTTAAACTGTAATTTGGTGATCGTGAATTCTCTCTTGTTAAAGCTCCCTCGTATCTCGTGCTTCGCACCCGACTTTCTTCCAAATCTGAACTTCCAAAAATTCAATTTTTTTATTTCCAATGTTCTTTTTCACAATTTAAAATAAAAATACAAATCAATTTTCAACTAAAAAAATGATGAATCCATTGTAGTAATTTTTTGAATATAGTAGATGAAATTTAAACTGTAATTTGGTGATCGTGAATTCTCTCTTGTTAATGCTCCTTCGTATCTCGTGCTTCGCACTCGACTTTCTTCCAAATCTGAACTTCCAAAAATTCAATTTTTTTATTTCCAATGTTATTTTTCACAATTTAAAACAAAAATGACATTTTTTATTTTTCATATATTTTAATTACAAGAGTTTATAACAAATTTGTGTATCTTTTTTGGGCACACAACTTTAAACTTCTCATTTTTTTTCGTTTCTCGAGTCTTTTTTCCAAAAGTTGAAATTTAAAATTTTTTTCCACGATTAAAAGAAAATCTACTGGTCCTATCTGAAAATTATCCAAAACAAATTTGTAGATCCTTTTTGGGTGAACAATTTTTGTTTATTAATCTTTTTCCGTACCTTGTGCCATTTTCCAATTTTTTTTTTTTTTTTCATTTCAAATGTTATTTTTTACGATTCGAACAAAAACTACGCGTCCTATCAAAACATTATTGATGACAAATTTGTAGCTCTTTTTTGAATAAGCAACTTTTCTTAAATAATTTTTCTCATAGTTTGTGTCGTTTGACAAAAATAAAATAAAAAATTTTTTAATGTTGTTTTTTACGAATAAAACAAAAACCACGCATTCTATCAAATAACAATTTTAAACAAATTTGTAGTAATTGTTTGAGTGGACACAATTTTTCTCGTTATTTTTTGTAGCTTGTGTCATTTGTCCAAAAATGTAATTTTTTAACTTTCAATGTTGTGCGTTGTTTGTCCTAAAATTTTCATTTTTATGTTTTTTCAAATATTGTAAATGCTATAACTCTGGTTTAAAAATTTTCAACGAAAAAAGTCATAAAGATAAATTGTTCATCTTTTTGAATACTACGAACGACTGTACATAGAATTTTAAAATTAAAAAAAAGTGGTCTCTAAAATTTAAAAAAATGATCTGTCAATTCTTTTGAAAGATATCGTGCTAACAAAACTAAAAATCTACGGACAAACTAACAGACAGACATACTAACAGACTGACATACTAACAGACAGACAGACTAACAGACAGACATTTGGTAAAAACCTGTTTTTTTTTGGGTTCAGGGGGTCCCAAAACATGGGTATTTAACGAAAACGGAGGTGTTCAAATTTTATACAAATCTAATACCTTTTCTGATGAGAATGTAAAAAGATGACTTTATCAAAAAAGTTGAATTTTGAACCTAAAACGTGCAACCAAATGGTCGGACTTCTCAAACAAAAAAGATTTAAATTTAACCAAAAAAAATTGAATTTTCAAGCCAAAAAGAAGAATTTTCTACAAAAAGATAAATTTTTAACAAAATAGTTGCATTTACAACAATAAATATGAATTTTTAAACAAAATTAAATTTTCAATCAAATAGTTGAATTTTCAAGGCACAGAGACAAATTTTCTACAAAACTGATCAATTTTTAACTGAAATGATGCAATAATTATAGCAATTTTTCTTCAAAAAGTTAAAATTTACATCAAGTAGTTAATCTTTTAACCAAAAAGTAAGAATTTGCAACAGAGGAGTTGAATCCTTAACCAAAACAGATCAATTTTTAACCGAAAAATTGAATTTTAAACAAAAAAGGATCAAAGATTAAATTTCTGTCAAACAAAACGAGTTTTTAACAAAACACATAAATTTTCAGTCAAATTGTTGAATTTTCAACCAGAAAAAATCAATTTTTAATTAAAACATCTTGTTTGAACACAAAATGGAATAGTTAAAAAAAAAAATTCTTAGTAACAAAAAAAAACAATGTTTCAAGAAAACACTTACTTTGTCAACTAAAGGGATACATTTTTAAATATAATTATGAATCTTTAAAAAAAATGAATTCTCAACAAGATTTCAACCCTAGAGATGATTTTTTAAATAAGAAGATTAATTTTCTATAAATGGAATATTTAAATTTTCAGCGAAAGAATACATTTTTAACAAAGTAGTTTAACTTTCAATTGAGTAGTTCAATTCTGGACCAGAAAAGATGCATTTTTAACAAAATAGTTACATTATCAAAAAAATATCATTTTTTTATTTTACAACAAAATAAACAATATTCATTTCCTAACTTTTTTGATGTACTTTTTTGTTTAAATCCTCAAATTAACAGCGAGAGCTTAAGTCAGTGTAATCACTATCTAGTAATAATTTGTAATGAGTTAAAGTAAGAAAAAAATTGTTTATAATGTTTTAAACAAATGAATGAACAAAAGCTATTTTATCGTGTTTCGCAATGATTAGTTGTTTGAAATTCATATAATATATGGAGGAAATTATTTCCTCATTGGTATTAGTAACGAATAGCTGCTGTTTGATAATTATTTAAACAATTTTCATAAATAAATATACAGTTTTCGTATGTCACAATGAATGGGTTCAATTTTTTGCAGATTCAACCAAACATATCTGATTGATGACTCATTGCTGTTATTTTTTCAAATTAACAACTTTTTTTTACTCAGACAATACAATACAATTTTTATAAAAAGTACACATTTTGACTATTTTTCCAAAAATAGGCTTAATTTTTTTAGCGAAATCAACTAAAAATATATTGATAATGACTCTGCTATGAGGATTTCTCAGTGGAAAGGAAAAAATAATTATTATAGTTGATTATTTAAACAATATTTATTAACAAATTCACAGTTTGACGATTTTCCATGATAAATATTGATTTTCGGGAATAATTTATTATTATTTTATTCATTCTTGTTGACTCTGAAAAAAATGAGTTCATCTTATTGGTTGAAAATGTAAAAATTGATCTTTTTGGTTAAAAATGAGATTTTTCTTATTTGGAATCAATTTTTTCAACTGGAAATATGACTTCCATTTTTTGTCGATAAATTATCTTCTTTGATAGAAATTTAATCTTCTTAGTTGAAAATTATATTATATCGTTGAAAATTTACTTTAATTTCATTGAAAATTTATTTTTTAAACTGAAAATTTCACTATTTTTTTTTAGTTGAAGATTTTTTTGTTTTCGGTGGAAATTTAACTATTTGTTGAAAATTCCTTAGTTTTTTGTTTGGGAATTTATCTTACTAACTGAAAATTATCCTACTTTATTTTCGGTAAAAAATTTATCTTTTTAGTTTGAAATTCATGTGTTTGGTTGAAAATTAAATTTTTTTAGTTGAAGATTCATAATTTTAGTTGAAAATTCACTTCAACTATTCCATTTTTTGTGGAAAATGTACCGTTTTTTGATAGAAATGTAATATTTTTCGTTAAAAAATTATTTGTTCAGTAGAGAATTTAACTATTCTATTTTTTGTCAGGAATTCATTTCTTTCATTGAAAAAAAACTGTTTAGTTGAAAATACTTTTTTTTTGTTGACATAAAATTCATTTTTTGAATGGAAAAATCCATTATTTGGACAAAATTTCACATTTTTGGTTGAAAATTTATCATTGTGATTAAAAAATAATTTCTTTGGTTGAAAATTCGTTTCTTTTTAGTTGAAAATTATTTTTTTTTTAACTAAAGATATAACATATTCCATTTTGGCTCGAAATTTTATATTATCAGTTGAAAATTAATTAATTTGGCTGAAAACTTGTTTTTTTTTTAAATTACTTTTCTAATTGCAAATTGGAATATTATATTTTGGGTTTATAAATTTATATTTTTAAGTTTGAAAATGAATTATTTTGCTAAGAATTAATTTTTTTGTTGGAAATTGATTTTCTTAACTGACAATTTAATTCTTCTGTTCTTGGTTGGAAAGTAATTTTTCTTGTTATGAAAAAAAACTATTTTGTTGAAAATTCTTTTTTTAACTCTTATTTTCCTATTATTTTAACTATTCTAATTTTGGTTGAATTTTTTTTTCAGATAAAAATTCATGTTTTTTATAAAAAATGAGTCTTTTTTGGTAGGAAATTAATCTTTTGGGTTGAAAATTCAACTAACTATTTGGCTAAACATTCATATTTTTGGTTGAAGATTCATCATTTTAGTCAAAAATTAATTTCTTTGGTTGAAAATTTGTTTCTTTTTAGTTGAAAATGATTATTTTTAACTGAAGATATATTAATTCCATTTTCGCTCGAAAATTTATATTTTTAGTTGAAAATTAATTAATTTTGCTGAAAACTCGTTTTTTTTTTAATTTACTTTTCTAATTGCAAATTGAAATATTATATTTTTGGTTTGTAAATTTATATTTTTAAGTTTAAAAATGAATTATTTTGTTGAAAATTCATTTTCTTTTTTGTTGAAAATTCATTCTTCTGTTTTTGGTTGAAAAATCATTTCTTTGTTATGAAAAAAACTATTTTGTTGGAAATTCTTTTTCTGTTTTTAACACTTATTTTTCGGACATTTCAGCTATTCTAATTTTAGTTGAACATTTATTTTTTTCGATAAAAATTCATGTTTTTTATTAAAAATAAGTCTTTTTTGGTAGGAAATTAATTTTTTGGTTTGAAAATTCAACTAACTATTTGGTTAAAAATTCATTTTTTTTGAAGATTCATCATTTTAGTTAAAAATTAATTTCTTTGATTGAAAATTCGTTTCTTTTTAGTTGAAAATTATTATTTTTTCAAACTGAAGATGTATCTATTCCATTTTGGCTTGAAAGCTTAGACTTTTAGTTGAAAATTAATCAATTCTGCTGAAAATTCGTTTCTTATTCAATTTAGTTTTCTCACTGCAAATTAAAATATTATATTTTCGGTTTATGAATTTATATTTTTTAATTTAAAAATGAATTATTTCGCTGGGAATTAATTTTTTTGTTTGTTAAAAACTGATTGTCTTAACTGAAAATTTAATTCTTCTGTTTATGGTTGAAAAATAATTTTTTTGTTATGAAAAAAAAGTATTTTGTTGAAAATTCTTTTTTTTAACAGATATTTTTTCTGACATTTTAACTATTCTAATTTTGGTTGGGTTTGGTTAAAGTTTCATATTTCTAGTTGAAGATTCATCATTTTAATTAAAAATTCATTTCTTTGGTTGAAAATTCGTTTCTTTTTAGTTAAAAATTATTTTTTTTTTAACTGAAGATATAACTATTCCATTTCCGCTTGAAAATTTATATTTTACTTGAAAATTAATTAATTTTGCTGAAAACTCGTTTTTTTTTCAATTTAGTTTTCTAACTGCAAATTGAAATATAATATTTTTGGTTTGCAAATTTACATTTTTGAGTTAAAAATGGAATTATTTCTTCTGTTTTTGGTTGGGAAATAATTTTTTTGTTATGGAAAAAAAGATGTATTTTTTAATTCGTTTTTTATGGTTGAACATTTAGTTTTCTGACATTTGAAAAATTCTAATTTTTGTTTGAAATCGATTTTTTTAGATGAAATTTCATGAACTTTGTTGAAAATGAGCCTGTTTTGGTAGGAAATTAATCTTTAAAAATTCATATTTTTGGTTGAAGATTCATCACTTTAGTTAAAAATTCATTTTTTCGGTTGAACATTTATCTTTTTGACGTGAAAACACAACTAAAAAGTGTTTTTTATTTTCAGAAACAACATTTATTTTGCATTAACATTATTAATTTTCTAGGTTTATGGTTGATTTCAGAATGAAACAAATTTCCAACCTGTTGAACTGATCTAAAAAAGAAGAATTTTCATCAGATTAGTTGTATTTCCAACCTATAAGATGAAAATAAATGTTCGAAATTTTCAAAAAAAAAAAGATTAAAATTAAACCAAAAATAGTTGAATTTTCAACGAAAAAAATATTCTTTTTTTAATCAAAAATATAATTTTCAGAATTTTCAGTGTAAAAAATTAACTTTAAAACAAAACGAATATTAAATCTGTTGAATTATATCAAAAAGATTTTATATAGTGCCAAAACATAGAGAATAATTTTTTTTTTTAAAGAACTATAATCGTTTTTATTTATTCGAGCGTAAGACCAACGAAAGAAAAGTTTTTAAGCTTTCAAATTTTGAAATTATATCAGAAGAAGCAAGAATTTAGAAATTGGAATATTGTAGCAACCCTATGTAAGGCACTGTTTAATGCGAATAATATGTTTTCTATTACTCTGACTTCTTTTATCATTTGAATCTCGCGCCCTTTCCAATTTGAGGCTAGCAATTTTCCCGCGAAATTTAAATAATGTAATTATCATTAATGAAAGTAGAAAATACGATGTTTTAAATCCTGATTCAAAATAATTATAAATGCTCATTAAATTCTCATAGCACGTAAAGGTCAAGCATATTCTCGAGAATGTTGATTAGACAAATTAGAAAATTAGACAGTCTTCAGTCTTCATTGCTGTAAATTCTTGATAAATTTCAAATAAACAAATAAATTGAAATAAAAAATTACATACATCAAGATTCACTTTGTACGCTGGTGCACTTGTCTGTCTCATGACGTCGCTGCATATTTTGGACATGCCGTCGGACTTCAATTCGTCTAATTTAAGGGGCTTGCAGAGCACAGAAGTGCGAGAGGATTGTGTTAGGGGGCAGATCGGGGCCAGGGGCACATGCGCAGACGCAGAGTCACCGGATTAGCTTTCAGGCCCCTATTATAAAATAAAACAAGCTGCCTTACCTGGCCCACCTGGAGACATCGGGGCGGGGGGTCGACTATACGTTGACACAACTCATTTTTACGCGATATCCCACGCACAATGGGCGGCCGCTCTCGCCCAGATCACACCACCATCGTGTGTGTTTATACAACCAGGTTGAGTAATGGTGCGAGATCTCTGCTGGTTGGGACGGCAGGAGATACCAGATGATACCAGAAGATACCATCGGCTGCAGAAGATTCTAGTCGCCCGTGGTGATGATCCCTTTTGGTGTCCTCCAAGGCTCTGATCACGCGACGAATTTCGAAACACGTTCTTTTAGATTTTATTGGGCGTAATAAATCTTCATTTTCAGTTTCATCGATGGTGTTTGTTGTTTCGACACCGAATGTCTATTTTAGTGTTTAAAATTTAATACTGAACACGCACAGTGGTATAAAAAAAGTTTCTGTGAATAAATCAATTTTTGACCATCAAATGAAATGAAATCAAAATTTGAAAGTTTAAAAACTTTTCTCTCTTCGGTCTTACGGTCCAATAAATAAAAAAATAAAAATTATTATATTTGTTTACAAAAAAAAAATTGTTTCATTCTCTAGTTTCGGCTCTCACTGCGGGATCTTCATCAGGAAAGTTTCCATTTCTCAAAAAAATTCTTTTGAGAGACTCCAAACCAATTAGATTACATTTTTAATAGAAAAAATTGCAAATGATGATTAGGACGATGACGAAACAGACATTGAACTGACATTGACATTTATGCTATAGATGATACTAAATGTACTAATGTACAGGTCAAATTTTCGTTAAACCATGGATAAGAAAAGCGCGCCATAGCTCTTGGATTCAAAATTGTGAAGTAAATTTTATTTCAATATTAAGTTTAATGTATAATACTACAGAAAAAAACTGGGGTTTCTATTAGAACCAATTTTTGGTTCCGAAGGAGCTTCAACAAAAAGGAACCTCTTTTGCTGAAAAGGAACCCAAAATGATGAATGGTTTCTAAATGAACCCAAACTATGGATTGAAACCGTTCCATTAGAGCTCTTTTTTCACTTCTGGCTCGACTCACTACGAAAATTTCACAAGTTAATGATGCACATTTTACTTTGTAATTTAGATTAAATAATATTGCACTGGGAAAAATGTAATGAAGGAACTAAAATTATAGTCATTAGACATTCTTGAAAGAAAGATAGCGCACATGAAATATGGCAGTTCTTAAGGTTATGTTGAAAATCCGATGTTTTCAACTGCGCATGTACCAAAAAGCGCAGTACTAATTAAAATTACATAATACTTGCAATATTACGTTACTATTACATTTTTTAGTAAGTTAGGTATTTCTGTCATTCATGAAATTTATTTTCAAAAAGAATAAAAAGTGTTTGTTACTATTTATCTGTATAATTATTCATATAGTGCTTATTGATTTCAAATAGGCCCGCGCTTTTCAGCACGTGCGCAGTTGAAAATATGAATAGCCATCTATTGGATATCAACGAACTAAAAAGGACATTGTTATCTCTGGTTAATATTCAATACTTCAGTCTGAAATTTCAATTCTTCTTGTCATGGTTATTTTTAATTAAATTCTGACATGCTTTCTTTTCGATTATTTTAATTCCTTCTAATCTATCCACAGGATATCTGCGCTTGGATAGTTTCTATTCATTTTTGTGGGATATAAGTTTGGAAATTTCATTTTTTTTGTCTACCATAACGGTGGAGTGATTTTAATAATAATATTTTATATTGTCTTAACTTTTCTGCCAACCACTTTTTTCTGTATTTGACTTTGAATTTATGGTTTAGGTTAAATTTTTGGAAGTTGGCCACTAGACATCTCCTCTCCTCTCCTAAACCCTAAAAACGATTTCAGATGTTTAGCAGTTAAGTTGTGAAAATTTAACCTAAACCAAAAATTCAAAGTCAAAAAAAAAAATGGGGAGCAGGAAATTAAAAAATTTTGATTTCGACTATGCTGGACCAATATTACTACAATGTTATATAGATCGTTTTCTTGACTCCATATGGCTGTGCAATAGGGTGGTCCAAAAATTTGTTTTTCGAATTTTTATGGGGACACCCCCCAAATTTGTTCGAATCCACCCAAGAATAAATTATTCAGAATCCTCAATATTATCTCAATCGAGTTGAAACTCAACAATTCTCTTCACAATCAGCCATAGAATGCGAATAGAATATCACTTTTCAAATATTACCCCATAAGTCTGTTTTATAGGGTCTCAAAGAAACCCCATAAGTGAAAAAATGGGTTTTGCGAGTTTTTGGCGCTAATTATGATTTTTTCGCGGTTTCTTTAACGCTAATTGTTTCTGATATATAAAATATTACTTCATACTTAACATTATATATTTTCATGAATTGTTTAAATAATTGACTATTGTTTTTAGCAATTTTCTCATAGAATGGAGTTAGAAAGACGCGGTTTTTTTTACAAATTTTCCATTTGTTGTCCTATTTTCAATTAGAGGGAAGTGATAGTTCATCAGTGTTAACAATAGTGTTCGTTTAAACAATTGATCATGATTATTAATAATATTATATTTGAATAAAGCTAGAAAGATGCGGGTTGTTTTAAATTTCTAACTTGTTGTTTAATTTTCATTTGGATAGAAGTAATAATGAATTCAAGTTAACAAAATAATTGTTTAAGCAATTTATTATCATTGTTGATAATATTCTCTTTGCCTAATTGGTAGAATGTTGCGTTTTTTTCTGAAATTTTCAACTGTTTGACTATTTTTCAATATGCGTGACTTGATAATTAACTAGATTTAGCAAAAATAATTGTTTAAACAAATTATTATTGCTTATGACTATCTTTATATCAATTGCGCCTGATAGTGTGGTTTTTCGGCAATTTTGACCTTTCTGTCCTTTTTTCACTTATTGAGGTAATAATTAATTGAAGTTAACAAAAAAGTTGCCTAAATAATTAATTATTGTTTATCACTTTTTTATGTTAGTGCTAGAAAGTGGCGGTTTTCTCTCAAATCTTTCACTTTGCATCGCCTCTTTATTTATGAACAAATAACACGTCAACTACAACAAAAATGATTTTTCGCATGGTATTGTTGTTTTAAGTGAATTATTTTTGCTCTTTTCCCAATGTTTAAAGGAAAATTAATTTAAAGAAAAGAAGCTATTTTACACAAAAGACAGAAATCAATATTAAATTGTTTAAACAACTGTTTTGTTAACTTTAATTACCTCACTGAGTGAAAAAAGGAGAGAAAGGTAAAAATTGCCTAAAAACCGCAACTATCAGGCGCAATCGATATAGATGAAGATAGTCACAAACAATAATAATTTGTTTAAACAATTATTTTTGCTGAATCTGATTAATTATTAAGTCACGCCTCGTAAAAAATAAACAAACAGTTGAAAATTTCAGAAGAAACCGCAACATTCTACCAATTAAGCGAAGAGAATATTATCAACAATTATAATAAATTGTTTAAACAATTATTTTGTTAACTTGAATTCATTATCACTTCACTCCTAATGAAAATTGGACAAAAAGCCAGAAATTGAAAAAAACGCATCTTTCTAGCATTATTCAAACATAATATTATTAATAATTATAATAAATTGTTTAAACAATTATTTTGTTAACTTGAATTCATTATTACTTCACTCCAAATGGAAATTGGACAAAAATCCAGAAATTAAAAAAAAACCGCATCTTTCTAGCATTATTCAAATATAATATTATTAATAATTATAATAAATTGTTTAAAAAATTATTTCGTTATCTTTAATTCATTATCACTTCACTCCTAAAATGAAAATTAGACAAAAAGCCAGAAATTAAAAAAAAAAACGCATCTTTCTAGCATTATTCAAATATAATATTATTAATAATTATGATAAATTATTTAAACAATTACTATTGTTAACATTGATGAACTGTCACTTTCCCCTAATTGGAAATTTGACAACAAATTGAAAATTTGTGAAAAACCGCGTCTTTCTAACTCCATTCTATGAGAAAATTGCTAAAAATAATAGTCAATTATTTAAACAATTCATGAAAATATATAATGTTAAGTATGAAGTAATATTTTATATATCAGAAACAATTAGCGTTAAAGAAACCGCGAAAAAATCATAATTAGCGCCAAAAACTCGCAAAACCCATTTTTTCACTTATGGGGTTTCTTTGGGACCCTATAAAACAGACTTATAGGGTAATATTTGAAAAGTGATATTCTATTCGCATTCTATGGCTGATTGTGAAGAGAAATGTTGAGTTTCAGCTCCATTGAGATAATATTGAGGATTCTGAATAAGATTTACAAAAACGTCTTTTTTTCTTATGGGAAATACATGTTAAACTTCATAGGGCTTGCGGCACCCATAAATATATTTTTTTTCAAAACAAAAAAAATGGATTCATTTCTGGGTGGATTCGAACAAATTCGGGGGGTGTCCCGATAAAAATTAAAAAAAAAAAAAAAAATTTCCAATGCATTTTTGGTAGTGCGTGTTTCAAGACAGATTTCATATGAAATCAGTCAAAACATGTTTCTGTTCGATAGATTGATAAAAAATGTTCATATAATTTACCCAAATACAATAATTACTTATTTTGAAAAATGCATTTATTTTAGTTCACAGTTGAGCCTTAAAAGTGACATTATTCTATTCCTTTCTATTCTTTCTTTGACATTTCTCCACTTTTTAATTCCTTCCAATACGCCTCCATTACATTTTTCTGATTGGATTAAGAAGACTAGCTTTTGCGTCTTCAAAGTGACATTATTCTCTTTTTTTCTATTCTTTCTTTTCCATTCCTCTATTTTTCAATTCCTCCCAATACACTTCTATTGAATTTTTCCAAGTCGATTAAAAGGAATAGGTTTTGCTTTTTTTTCTACTCGTTGGTGGAACTTTCGATGAAGGAAAATTCACGTATTAATGGGAATTCAGATTCTGAATTTTTTAAATTCTTCTCTTCTTACCGGGAATGTTGAGACAACTTTATGTTTAAATTTCCGATTTCGCAATCTCTTTTATAATTCGCAACTCGTGTTTTTAATCTTCTGCCACTTTCCCCGATGTGCTCTTTATTGCAACCAGTGTATTTAATTAAGTATGTGACACCAGATAAATTTTCAATCTTTTGAGGATCTTTTTTATTCAAAAGAAAATTAACCAAAGTGTGGTTATTTTTTAAATAAACGTTGATATTAAATGTATTTACAGAACATCTTAGTCTTTCAGAAAGGCCTTGAACATAAGGGAAGGTAACCTTTAAATCTGTTTTTTTTTCTCACAATTTTGTATGCTTATTATTTTTTTAAGAAGAAAATTAGAAACACAATATTATGAAGTCAATCTGTGCAAAATTTTGTTTATTTTTGAACAAAAAAAACTGAGAAACATTATGAAACTAAAGATCAGTTATTTTGAAAAAACATATCCGAAAAGCTCAATATATGCAAGAAAAATTGCATAGATTGGCCTCAAAATATGTTTCCAAATAACATTTTAATCGGCTCATTAGAGACAAGTATATATAACTAGAGGAAAAAAGAGGGAGAGAATTGGAAAAGAGACAATCAAGCCATCCTCACTCTCATTTCCTTTCTCTTTCTCCGTCTTTTTTATACTACTTTTTGGGACCAACATGTTTCGAGATCCTTTAGATCTCCTCATCAGGGTAAATTTTATAGGATACTACCAAAACATCTATCAATTTTATGCTTAATATTAGTAATGTATGTACACATGAGACTGAAGTTTCTTATCATACTTTTATTTTAATTTTTTCTCTTTGACCAATTATAAACTTTAAATGCTCAGTCAGCGTGTTAATCCGTAATATTTCAGAAATACTCCATGTCAATTAATACTTTTCTTAATTAAGAATGAACAGAAATTTATCATTCTTTTTAAAAAAAAAAAAAAATTTATAAAAATTTGATAAAACTGTCAAACGCTTTGTTATATTTTGAAAGGTCTTTTTTTAAATTGACTGCATTATTTCCCTCTCTTTTTATGTATAACATTTCCATGAATTCTCTTTTCCTTTGATTTCTTTCATTATATAGGACTCTAACTCCATCCCAATCAAACTCATGTCCATGTGTGATCATATGTTTTGACAACACACTATGGTATTTCTGACTCCTTCGAAGATTGTTTTGATGTTCATCTCTCCTTTTACAACTCCTACATTTTATTTTATAAACAACATTTTGTTTTTCAAGTTTGTCACGTACGTCTTTTCCCAATTTAACAATTCTGTTACTTTTGAATGGAATTCTATGTATTGTATGTAAACCAATTTCTCTTAGTAAAAATTTCAGGGAATTAGAAATTTCATCAAAATAAGGTAAAACAACCGTGTTGAATCCATCAAATTCTCTAGTTTCTGTGTTGCTTAAATTGTTCTCTTTCTGACTAATCTGATGGACTCTGTTGTTAATGTGTTTATCAATAAACAATGGTGGATAATGATTCAAAAAAAGGATCTGTTTGCAAATTTCAATATTTCTTTTATGGAAACTTTGCTGTGATAATTTGATAGCCCTGTCAACCATATTTTTAATAATTGCGATTTTCATTTGTATTGGGTGATTTGACAAGAAGCTCAAAGTTCGACCTGAGAATGACAGTTTTCTGTACCAATCTGTTATAATTTTACCATCATCTGTTTTAATCAGAGTTAGATCTAGAAAATTTAGCTTATTTTCTTTTCCAATTTCTAAAGTGAATTGCAATCTCGGATGTATACTGTTAAAAGAATCTAGTAGTATATTGATTTTACTTGCTTCTACAAAAAGAACAGAATCATCGACGTATCTCGCATAGAAAAGGCATTTAAATCCTACTTTTTCTAATTTGTCATTAATCAAATTTTCCATTTTGTTGAAAACAGTATTTTCTAAATCTTCCATGACAATTCCTGCTAAAATAGGTGAGAGAACAGATCCTATTGGTGTTCCAAATTTTTGTTTATAAAATTTGCCATCAAATTGAAAATAGATGGAATGAAAAACAAAATCAATTGCTTCAATGAACTTTTTAAGTGGAAATTTAGTGTGTAGTTTTATGTAATCCCATCTTTTTTTAATTGATTCTTTAACTTTCTCTGAAGGAATGTTCGGAAACATAGCAATTACATCGAAAGAAGCAAGGATATGATCATGAGGAATTGTAATTCCTTCAATGAGTTCAAGAAAACCTGTGCTGTTTTTTACTGAGTTTTTTGAAATTGTAATTGATTTTTTAATGATATTACTGAGTAATTCTTCTAATTTTCTAGTCGGAGAACCTATTGTTGATATTACAGGTCTTAGTGGATAATCAACTTTGTGCGCTCTAATGAGACCATAAGATAAGGAAAGAACTGAATTTACAGTATCAATATCATTTTTATTCACATTACCAAGATATCCATTTAATCTAAATTTATTTAAAATCTTGAAAGTGGCTTTTTGTAATTGTTTGAGAGGGTTATTTTCTACTATTTCAAAACTATTTTTGTCATCAAGAATTATCATCATTTTTTTGTTGTATTCACTTTTCAAAATTGCTATAGTGATATTACCCTTATCTGCACAAGTTATCAGGAGATCAGGATTTCACTTTAAAAATTCATTCATTAACTTATATCCTTCATTTAATTTTCTGTCCATAATAGATAATAATTTGTTATTTGTAACAAAATCATTAGATAATCCTGATAGTTTTTATCTGAATTCTTGCAATTTATTAATTGGAATTTTGTGAATATTCATCTCTAAATCTTTTACCACTTCTAGTAATTGGACAAACTTTTTTTCACCAAATTTGTTACTAAAACCTTCTCCTAATCTCGAAATGTTGATAACTTGCAAAGGTATATCAATCTTCGAAAGATTCAGAAACCATGGGGCCGACTCTTCACTCGACAGCGCACGATGAAGATTTATGTTTAATTTTTGAACATCACCTTGATTTTGAATTAAATTATTAAACTTTCTGTCTATTTTTTTATTCTCTTGGTTAATTCTCTGGTTTAATTCATTGTCTTTAATGATACACTCTTGAATCACATAAGGAGGTACCCGTTCATTCAATTTGTCAAGAGTAATTTTAATTTTTCCATTCAAATTGTTGATTCTTGTGTGACAGTTTTACCTTATGGTCAAGGCTTTCTTAAACAGATGTTCTTTGAAAAAATTTAAGAATAACCTTCACTTTAAACATAACCAAACTCTGGATAATTTTCTTTTAGATAAAAAATATCATGAAAAAATTGAAAATTTATCTGGTGTCATATACTTAATTAAATGCACTGGTTGCAATAAAATCTACATTGGGGAAACTGGCAGAAGATTAAAAATAAGAGTTTCGGAACATAAGAGAGATTGCGAAATCAGAAATTCAAACATAGGTTTGTCTCAACATTCATGGAATTTTGACCATTTTTTTTTAATTTTGATAACCTTAGAATTTTAGCAAGAGAACAAAACACTTACAAACGACAAATTATTGAATCTATTTTTATAAAGAAAATTACTAAAATTTCAATCAATATTTAGACTGAAGTATTAAATATTAACCAGATGTACCAATGCATTATACATTGAACTCACTATTAAAATAAAATTTATTCCGCAATTTTGAATCAAAGAGCTGTTGCGCGCTTTTCTTATATGTGCTTCAATGAAAATTTGACCAGTACATTATCGTCCATTTAGTATCATCTTTAGCATAAAAATGTCAATGTCAGTTCAATGTCTATTTTGTCATCGTTCCAATCATTATTTGGAACTTTTTTCTATTGAAAATGTAATATAATTGGTTTGGAGCCTCTCGAAAGAATTTTTTTGAGGCTCATAATTTGATAATAACTATGTATACTTTTTCGACATGAGAGTTAAATTTTCACCTTATGGAACCTTTTTATTTGTGAAATGATTGACTCTAGAATGTATTTTTTTGAAACTACATAATTTTTAACAACAGATAATAACGAAAAGTTTTATTTTACTAAGTAGGTTTTTGCATTTCAGTATTTTAATTTATCATGAAAACACGATTTATTTTAGAAATGGAAACTTTCCTGATGATGGCCTGCAGTGAGAGCCGAAAGTTAGAGAATAAAATGATTTTTTTTAAAGATCTATAATCGTTTTTATGTTTTTCTTTATTCGACCGTAAGACCAAAGAAAGAAAAGTTTTTAAGCTTTAAAATTTTGAAATTATACCAACGATCGAAGAAAAGAAAGGAGAAACAACTTGTGACATCGCTCCAAAAAGTTGGTTTAGATAATTATATGAAATAAAATCATTCAATTTCGAGTTTATTCTAAATGAAAGATTTTTAAATTTCGAACATATTTAAGTAAGCGAACAAAACGTGATGAGTCGATTTTTTTTTTATTTTGAGATAATGATTGTTTTGATATGTTTAGATTATCATCAGTTCTATGATCAAGCTTAAGGTGCTTCAAATGACTCGCAATTTCGCAATATGCAAAATATGTCGAGAAGGATGAATTTTTGTATGTAATATTTTCATCACATAATCTAGAGGCAATTATACCGATTGAGACAGAATTCCTTCTTCGAAAAATTGTCCTGTTTTTTATTTTTTTATTTTTTTTAAAATTGAAAATGGAGTGTTTTCTGCCCCTGAAACCGGCAGTCACCATAATTTTTATCAATGGATTTCAAGATTCAATATGTCCTTAAACATTGAGAAAAGAACCCACCTGAATTTACATTCTGCTCTTTTACTCCTCTATTGCGTATTTCGACTTTTGATGAAAAAATAAAAAAAATTTTGTGTTCACCAACAAAATTGACATTCTTCATTAACATTTCATTACTACCACTTCAGTTTAGTTTTTTAAATATATCAAAAAAAGTCTTACATATGTGCTATAACTATCCATGAATAATTTTCAGTATTTGAGCACGATTAAAAAAAAATTATTCAGTTAAAAACAAATCAATGAAACATTATTTTTCAGGATTGGCAATGAATTGGTTCATTCCAATCCAGCGAGCTTTGGAATAAAATGTGAGAGAAATTGATGTTTCATTACGATTAAATTAACAAAAGCTATTGAGAAATTGTGTGCACAATTTTTATAAGTAAATTCGCAGTTTCGATGTTTTTTAACGAATAGGCTCAATTTTTTTACGGAGTCAACTAAGAATGTCCTTCGGATAAAGCTTTGCTATGCTACCTGAAAAATCTACAAGAATTATCAATTCTTCAAACAATGTTCATAACAAAATTCAGAGTTTGGATATTTTTCAAAAAATATGCTCAATTTTTGTTTACTGAATCGGCTAATAATTTCTTTCCGATAACTCATTGCTATGATACTTTTGTTTCTAAAGATTTTTTTAATATTTCATAATTATTGTTAATTTGGAAAGTATTATAGGAAAGAGTAATCGGAAAGATATTATTAATCGAATTGAATTTGTTTATGAAACTTGTTTAAAGAATTAATAATTCGTGAAAAATTAAGCTTATTCCTTGAAAAATAGCCAAACTGAATTTATTAATGAAAATTGTTTGAATAATTAATCATTATTAGGAATTGGAAAAGCATCTTAGGAAACAGTCATCAAAAATATATTCTTAGTTGATTCGGTAAACAAATTAAGCCTATTCTTCGGAAAATAGCCAAATTCTAAATTTGTATATAAAAATTGTTTTAATCATCAATCATTCTTGTAAATTTGGAGATTATCATAGCAAAAAGTTATTGGATAAAATAAAATGTTAACATTCTTAGTTTATTCAGCAATAAAAAATTAATTTCTCTCTTCATACAAAAACTCTGGATTTGAATGAACATGAAACATTAACAATAACTAAATTAAATTGACTAAACATTAACTAAACATTGCCAATCCCGAAAAATAACTTTTGTTCCTAAATTTGTTTATAGGGTGATAAACATTTTTTTTTAAATTACGTGCACCTGCTGGACATTATTTATAGGAAATTTATATTTCCAATATAAAAAATTTTGAATTTTAAAAGCTTCAAATCTGCAATTTTTCAATTTCGAATTAAAACTGAAGCATATATCCACTTTAAAACATCAAAATGTCTATATATTAATGGCTGAAAAGACAGATTGAAAAATTTAATTGCAGATATGTAAAAATGGTGAAGCGGAAAAATGAAGGGTCGAACTGTAATCTCAGCCTAATGATAGGCTACCCAATATACATCCGTGCCTCCGCAAAGTATCTCCCAACCAGATAAGAACTCGATATTCAATTATAAACAAGTGCCTAAACATTCATAATTATGTTATAAAAATTATTTATAATTTTTATCTTCAAGAAGACAGAAGAGTTAACAAAGAATGCCAAATTGAAATAGTTAAAATTTTAAGGAAAATTAATAAGGTGAAGTCTAAATACAAAAAAACATTTGCATAATATATTCTTATAATAATATCGACATCTTGTATTTTTTCCACCAGAAATTAGAATTCTTATTTTTGAGCAAAAATTAGCATCAAAGTTTTTAATTTTTAATAAAGAATTATTAGATTTCAAAGATTACATTTTTTCAACGATTTACGTTTTTCCGTTCTTTTCTTGAGGAATTCAAAAGATTTTGAGGATTTCGAAAAGGGTACAGTACACCAGATTTTAAAGATTTTAAAACATTTGATAGATTTTAGACGATTTCAAAAGGATTCAACAGATTTAAGAAGATTTTAAATTATTTCAATGATTTCAAATTAACATAAAACATATTGTTGATTTTAAATTAACATAAATGATTTCACAAAGAAAGATCAAATAAAGCTTTCACAAATATTCTAAGGTTTTCATAAAGATTTCAAAGATTTTACAACAATTTTAAAAGATTTCATAAAGATTCTAAATACTTTAAAAGATTTCAAAGAATTTACGAAGATTTCAAAAGAGTTGAAAAAGATGTTAGAAATTTGAAAAGATATCAAGGATTTCAAAGATTTTGAAGAGCAGTGCCGGTCTTAGCTTCTGTGGCGCCTCTGTGCAAAATTTTGATTGCGCCCCTTTTAAATGAAAAAATTGGTTCAAACTTAAACACTTCATGAATTATGAAAACTTTTAATATTTTTAAAGGAAAATAAATAAAACACATATATAATTTTTGAACTTGTGCGTTTAAAAAAATCAAGGTTATCGATACAAAGCAAACAGACCACTTCCAAATTAACATTAAATTCAATGTTTGAAGTGAACCTTTCGGGCTTTTATATTCGCAAAATCTTTGATCAATTCTGAAAAATCTAAATTTTCAGCAATATCATTTTCGATAGATAAAGTTGCCAGATTTGTGAGTATGTTCTCTAACATAGTGGACCGTAAGTAGGTTTTAATCAGTTTTAGTTTCGAAAAGCTACGTTCTCCACTTCCTACTGTAACGGGGACTGTTAGTACAATGCGCATAGCAATCCATAAATTAGGATATAAGTCTTGCAAATTTCGCTCTTGAATGAAGTTCAATACGTCGATAGGAGTAATTTTAACCTTAACTAATAGAAAGGTTTTAATACTAATTAATTCATCACAAAGTAAAGCACCGTCAGCGTCAGATACAGAATTAACTGTAAGCTTAATTTGTAGATCGGCACACAATTTCAGAATTTCTTCTCTTTCTGGTAGATTGTTCAGATCATACAAAAATCCCCAGGTTTCTGAATACGTATTCATCTGTTCAAATCTCTCTTGTAGTGACACTAAAGCCGTATCCAATAAAGCATTGAAGAATTAGATTTCAAATTTTTTCTCTGGAGATTCGATGGGTTCATCTGCAGCATTTTCATCAAAGTGACGTTTTACACGTGGCACTCTTCTCATTGGTTTAAATATCGGCTCAATTTCGAGTTCCTTCGCCAAGTCTTTTGCGGCGATAATGGCTTGTTTAAAACCATTGTGTCGGTAATCCTTCAGAAAGACACAACATTTTCTTAACATTTCTGTGCATTCGTGTGATCGCCTCATGTGTTGTTCCAGGATCACTGCTTTCAGTTTCGAAAGACAAAGTGATCAAAGCGTCATAAACATTTCTGTTTTGATATCGAACTGGTTTCACAGTGTCGATTTTTGCTTCCCACCTTGTGTCACTAAGTTTTTTCAAAGTGTAAATTTTCAAGTGATCTGTTAATATTTTCCAACGGTTGGTTGAAGCTGAAAATAATGTAAACAATCTCTGAAGAATACCAAACAACGTTACTGTCTTCACTGAGGACTTTGCAGCATCGCACAGTACAAGATTTAAGTTGTGGCAGCTACAAGGAACATATGTAGTGATGTTCATTTATCTGAGCAAAACATTTTGCCATCGCAAACTTTCTTTTTCGATAATTTTTTGTTCTCCTTTATTTACGGTTTCTCCTTTTTCTATTTTCATTTCAGTCTCTAACCACTTTTCATAACATTTCATATGAGAAGTGCTATTTTCATGAGATCTCAACGTGTGAGATAAGTGTTGCCAATTATTGTATCCGTTGCAGACTAAATTGGCATTTGATTTAGGATCGAAAATTCGGCAGCAAAAACAAAAAACGCTATCTTTAGATACTGAGTAAACTAACCAACGGCGCCAAATAAGTTCACCATTTGCCAGTTTCCTATGGTAATAAACGCTTTAGAAGTGTCGACCTTTTTCATCTTCCGGGTACTTATTGATATTTATTTGTTTTGGGCCAATCTTCAATAAATACTCTATAGTTTTAGAGCTTCGAAAAATAGGCCAAGAACCGCAATCTGACAATTCTGCTAATTTCTATGTGTCATTCGGCTCTTCAAATATTTCATTGTCATTTATCTCTTGAACTTGCACCGATTCATCAAGGGGTTTTATTGCTATCGGGCTGGTTGGCATACTTACTTCTACAGTTGAGGTTGAGCATAATTCTGTTTTTTCAGTATTTCTAGAGTCATCGACTTTTTCTTTTTGTACAAGGTACTTTTTCAAATTCATTGATTTCTTTGTTTGTTCAAATTTCTGCTCTTCTTCCGCATTTCGTTTTCTGTTTTGGTAGCCAGATGGCTTTTTCTTAAAATTTTCAGTTCTACCCGACATTTTAATAGTCTGGAAAAAATTAAAATACATATTTTTTTCTTGAATGTATAACTTAGTATGGACGGACTGACAGAAAAACGAACAGACATACGGACGGACAGAAGTATAGCAGGCCATCACTATAAAAATTTGTTCTGGAAAACCAAATAATATACCTACAGGAAATACCAAAATGTATTTAATTTTTACATATAAGCGGCAAGCCAAATTACACCAAGGACAACTAGTAATGGGCGCTGCTCGGCTAAAGCGGTAAACCCTAACCTGTAATTTCGTTTAAACAAAATCTTCTTTAAAGTTCTCGTTTTTATTTTTCATAGTAATAAGTAAAAGAAAGAGGTGTCAAACTTTCTTTGATTAATTAATTTTTCTTCCAAAGGAAAACAAATTTTACACACAAATTTATGTAATTCTGAAAATTGTAACATTTTAATTTATACATAAACTTTATTGCAAAAATTGACTTGATTCAAAGAAAAAAGCAGTTTTTTAGTTTGTGAAAATAAAATATAAGATACACGAAATAATCTTAGTGATCAAGACTTAAATCCACTAAAACTTTATTTACAACAATAAATTGAACACGTATTGAACTATTATTTCCAAAAAATTATTCAATGAATCTCAGGTTTTTTCAAAGCATTTTGCCATTTGTACGTTGTTTTACTAATTTTTACCTTCATAACTGGTCATAGAAGCGCCTACCAATATAAGGACAACACATATTTAGTCTTCTAAAATTCTTACATATATGTCTTTCTAGAACTTCCATAGATTGCTAAAATGATTCGAGACAAAAACAGTCTTTTAGATTTTAGGTTAGGCTAAATAAGACCGTAACCTCCATTTGTTCAGCGCTCTACTCCTCGTTATACTCTGTAGAATAGAAAATTATACTTTATATTATTCATAAAAAAGATAAAAGAAATAACAAATATCTATACGCATAAAATATATAAAATACATACGTATATGGAATGAAAACTTATTACAGATCGTACAGCCTCAGGAGTAAATGTAAATGGAGACCACGATTGACCACGGTCTAGCTACATAATGCGGTTAGATAATGACTTATACTCGTAATTGGCACGCTCTATCATGCGCAGGGCGCGCTTTTTTGAACGTAGCGTTTTAATTATGCCGCTCTGTCCACAAAGTCTGAAAGTTTTGTCTACTATGTGATTCTAATAAGATGAATATAGAAATAGAAGTATTATAAAATTATAAAAAATCGTGTTAAAAATCGAGGCGCCTTCGGCGCCCCTGTGCGGCGCACAATATCGCCCCCCCCCCCCTAAGACCGACCCTGTTGAAGAGGTTGAACAAGATTTCTGAAATGTCAAAACATTTAAAAGCTTCAAAAAGATTTCAAATTTGTTTAGAAGATTTCAAAAGATTTCTATTATTGTAATTATTGAAAATGAATACAAAAGATTTCAGAAAGATTTCACAAATATTGCAAAGATTTCAAAATAATACAAGAATTTCAAACAGATTTCAAAGATTTCAATGATTTCAAAGACTTCTAATGATTTGAAAATGTTTTAGAAGATTTCAAAAGATTTTACAAGGATTCAATATATTCCAGTGACTTCAAACGAATACAAAAGATTTTTCAAAGATTTCACAAATATTTCAAACAATTCATAAGGATTTCAAAAAGGTCGCAGTACACCAGACTTGAAAGATTTCACAATATTTTATACATTTTAAACGATTTCAAAAGGTAACAACTTTAAGAAGATTTCAAAAGATTACAATGATTTCAAATGAATACAAAAGATTTCACAAACAAAGATTAAAGAAAGATTTCACAAATATTCAAAAAGATTTCATTAAGATTTCAAAAGATATTTTTTGATATCTTTTGAAAGATTGCAAAGTCTTCAAGGGTTTCAAACACTTTATAAAATTTTGACAAGATTCCAAAAGATTTCAAAAAGATTCACTAAGTGGAAAATGGGCTGAAGTTGAAAATTTCAGAAAAAAACCACAACTATATGGTATTGATATAGATAAAAATACTTATAAACAATAATAAATTGTTCGAACTAAACTTAATTATTAAGTCACTCCAAGTGAAAAATAGACAAATTGTTAAAAATTTCTGAAAAACCGCAAATTTCTAACACTGGGCAAAGGGATTATTATTAACAATAATAAATAATTGTCCAAACATTTATATATCTTAACTTGAAATAATTACTTCACTCAAAAGTGGAAATTTCAGAAAAAAACGCAATTTCTAGCGTTATTTAAAGAGAATATTTTTAAAAATCATAATACATTTTTTAAGAATTATGTTTATTACCATTATTTAACTATGTTCTCACTTTTATTGTCTATTCGACAAAAAGTGGAAAGCTTTTGAAAAAACAGCGGCTTTCTATCTCTATTCTAAGAGAAAATTGCTAAAAACATTGACAAATTGTTTAAACGATTTATGTAAACATCTAGTTATCAGTATAAAGTAGTATTTAATGTACCTGTTGAAAAAAAAGCATTTAAAAAATGCAAAAAATAACAATTAGCGCCAAAAACTCGCAAAACCCATTTTTCCACCTATGGGATTTTTTGGGACCCTATAAAACCGACTTATGGGGGTGATATTCAGAAATTAATATTTTATTCGTATTTTATGGCTATTTTGTGAAAAGTAATGTTGAATTTCAACTCAATTTAGCTAATATTGACGATTCTGAATGAAATGTACGAAAACATCTTGTTTTCTTATGGGAAATACGTGTTAAAATTCATGGGGCTTCCACCATCTCTGAATATAATATGTTTTTTAATATATTAATTTTTGTATGGATTCGAACAAATTTTTGGGCGCTAAGTATAAAAATTAAAAAAACAAATTTCCAATGCATTTTTGGACCACCCAAGTGAGCAATCACATATGTAATGTTCCAAACACTGTCATAATATAAAAAATATTAACTGCAAAATTTACCAAATTTACAAACAAGCATAACGTTTTTTTTGAAAATATACATTATAATGTAAATAAGGTCAATTCAATTATGAAATGTTTTGCATAAGGCAGGACTGATTCACACTGCCTTACTGATCAGTCCGATGAGTCAGCCTGGGAAAAAACATACAAAATCTCATTATATTAAAAAAAATTTCAAATCAATTGCAGAACAAAAATAAATATCATCGATCCAAATTCTAATTTAAAAAATCCTCTTTACAATTAAAAAGTAGCTGTGCATTCTACCTCGAGTCTTTTCCTCTTTGTATTTATAATGATATGGTGCTCATTTCACGGACAAAATTACGAAATGGTACAGAATATTTTTTAAATACAAATACAAATCAGACAAATCAAATTTTGCTTTCGAAATGATAATTTTTCGAGCTGGAAAAGAGAAGGGGAAAGTTCTGTCGCACCCTATCCCTTTTATGATCAAAAAGTCTTTACTATTCATGCGTCAACTTTGAATTATGTCGATGAAAAAAGTCTTTCTGTTTAAAACAAATGATTAAAATATTATAAACGAGCATAACGTCCTTAATCTTCAATAAAGTGTATTAATATTATAGATCAATCGATTTGCCTCGAATCAAGAATTCTTTTCCGTCCTTGCATAAATTTTGAATTATGTCAGTAAAACAAGTTTTACTATAAAAAACCGTATTTTCAAATATTATTATAATATTATTATTATTATGTATTATAAATGGTATAGAATGCATTATCATATAGCTTCCTTACTCTCGAAAAAAATGTATCAATGTTATAGGCCAATCAACTCGTCTTGAATCAACACAACTTTTCTGTTCTCGCATCAAATTATGAGAATGAGAACATTTTTACAATAAAAATCGATTTTAAAAATATATAAATTATCATAACTTCCCTACTCTCTATTAAAATGTATTATAATTCTAGATCAATCGATTTGCCTCGAATCAAGAATTCTTTTCCGTCCTTGCATAAATTTTGAATTATGTCAGTAAAACAAGTTTTACTATAAAAAACCGTATTTTCAAATATTATTATAATATTATTATTATTATATATTATAAATGGTATAGAATGCATTATCATATAGCTTCCTTACTCTTGAAAAAAATGTATCAATGTTATAGGCCAATCAACTCGTCTTGAATCAACACAACTTTTCTGTTCTCGCATCAAATTATGAGAATGAGAACATTTTTACAATAAAAATCGATTTTAAAAATATATAAATTATCATAACTTCCCTACTGTCTAATAAAATGTATTATAATTCTAGATCAATCGATTTGTCGCGACCCATTTTAATCTATAATCCAAAATATCTTCCAAACTACCCCATCAACATAAAAAATGGTTCATACCAAAGTTGACCATGAAATAGGGGGCCATTGACCTGTACCACTGATTTTGACCTTGATGTCAATTTCCAAGGCCATTTCAAGGTCAAGACGATTTTTTTAATGGAAACCCCTATTTTTGACTGCAGATTGGAATTAAGCAGAAAATTTTACGTGAAAAATGTACCATGGAAATTTTGTTTTCGTGACCTTGAAGAGGTCAAAAAACAAGCTCAAATGTACAAAAACGATCAGATGCCCTTTTTCTGAATTTACGTGATATTCTGGGTAAAGCAAACGTTTAAGATGCTTTGAAAAAGTCGATAAAATGTGGAAATGTGAACCACCTTCACCACCTTGTCAGCCACGACCTTCAGGTCAATTTTCAAGGTCATTTAAAGGTCAAGACGATTTTTAAAAATAGAAATCCCTATTTTAGATTGCGGGCTCGTAAAGAACGGGGAATTGTACGTGAAAATTGGTATTGTGAAATGTTTCACTTTAACCTACAGAAGGTCACATCAAGGTCAATTATTTAAAAAGCGCTTGGAAGTTTTTTTTTCATTTTACAGGTTTTCTGGGCAATCTCAACGTTGAAGGTGCCTTCTACAAGTACAAGATAAGTTGCACAAATTTCGACGACCTTGACTAAATTGACCTTCAAGTGTATTTTCCAGGTTCATGAAGGTCAATGTCAAGGTCAAAATAAAAAAGTTGCCGTTTTTTTTTACAAAAGTTTGATTTAATTTTAGCATTTTCCAGAAACAACAACGTGGACGTAGTAAATTCTCTTTCCTTTGGAGTGGTTGACGTCGTTGTTCCTGGGTAATGCTAAAAGTAAATCAAACTTTTGTAAAAAAACGGCAACTTTTTTATTTTAAAGAATGACATTGACCTTTATAAACCTGGAAAATACACTTGAAGGTCAATTTAGTCAAGGTCGTCGAAATTTGTGCAACTTATCTTGTACTTGTTGTAGGCACCTTCAACGTTGAGTATACCCAGAAAACCAGTAAATTAAAAAAAAGCTTCTGAGCGCTTATTAAATGATTGACCTTGATATGACATTCTACAGTTCAAAATAGAAGATTTTGAAATACCAATTTTCACGTACAATTTACCGTCCTTTATGAGTCCACAGTCTAAAATAGGGATTTCTATTTAAAAAATGGTCCTGACCTTTAAATGACCTTAACAATTGACCTGAAGGTCGTGGCTGACAAGGTGGTCGAAGTGGTTCACATTTTTACATTTTATCGACTTTTTTAAAGCATCTTAAACGCTTGCTTTACCCAGAAAACTACGTAAATTCAGAAAAAGGGCATCTGATCGTTTTTGTGCATTTGACCTTGTTTTTTGACCTCTTCAAGGCCACAGAAACAAAATTCCCATAGTACATTTTTGACGTAAAATTTTCCGCTCTATTCAAATCTGCAGTCGAAAATAGGGGTATCCATTTAAAAAAATCATCTCGACCTTGAAATGACCTTGAAAATTGATCTCAAGGGCAAAAAAAATGGTACAGTTAAATGGCCCTCTATGTCCTGGTCAACTTTTGTATCAACCGTTTTTTATGTTGATGGGGTAGTTTAGAAAATATTTGGGATTATAGATTAAAATGGGTCACCCTGTATATAAATTATCATAACTTCCTTACTCTTCAATTAAATGTATTAATATTATAGGTCAATCGATTCGTCTTAAGCCAAGGAATCTTTTATATTGTTGCATCAACTTTGAATTATGTTAAAAACAAAAGTTTTACTATAAAAAACGCATTTTCAAATATTATGCATTACCATAGCTTCCTTACTCTTTATTATTATTATTATTATTATACCATAAAGCCATTTCCCTTTCGGGGTAGGCGTGACTTGCTCGGTTGGAAAGTAGTGGGATAGGTATATAGGTGTAAAGTAGGTCGTTATATGGTATAAGGTAGATAGGTATGTAGGTATATGTGTTATGGTATAGATATTTTAGATTGATCTGGAGTTTTCGTATTATTTATTCAAATAACACGTTCACTCCGCAACACTGCTCCGACCCAGGTTGCTGATCAATCTCTCTAGCGATCATCCCAAGTGAGGAGCCTCACAAAATTGTTATGTATGGTTCCCCACTTGGGCCCATTAGTATCCAAGGTCTTTGTTTCAGGCATAATTCACTCTATTGTCACTCTGTTTATAAACTATTTGTCGCCACACATTTCTGTCCTGGCATACTACTCTAGCTTCCTTTACGTCCATGCATTTCTTCATGCAAGCTCTTCTGTTTCTATGACTTCTTATGTCTCTTCGGATCAATGTCTCATTTACAGATTCTAACCATTCTTTCGGCGGTCTACCTCTGGGCATTCTGCCATTTACTTTACCTTTATATACTTGCTTCGTCAGTCGTTCATTTTTCATTCTTTCAAGATGTCCGAACCATCTTAACTGATTTCTTTCCCATATGTCAACTAGCGTGTCTCCTGTACCACATTCTTTGAGGATTATCTCGTTTCGGACTTTGTCCATCAGTGTTTTTCCGCATATTATGCGCAGAGGTTTCATGCCGATCGCGTTGATTTTTCTCCTGTCCTTTTCTTGACAGGTCCATGCCTCGCTACCGTATAGTACAGTTGGTACGAATATGGAATTATGTATGGCCATTTTAGCTTTTTTTGATATGTTTTTATTCGTGAGGATGGATCCTGCTCTACCGATAACCTGCTTGCCCTTATTAATGCGCCTATCTAATTCCCCATCTATTTTTCCGTCGCTAGTGAATAGACTACCTAGATATACGTACTTGTCAACTTGTTCTAATCTCACATCATTTAGGACAATGTTGCATATTGTTTTCTCACTTTTTCCCTCAAAAACCATGACTTTCGTTTTATTCACGTTAATTTTGAGGTCCATGTTCTTCATGCTTGTGTTAAGTTTAGTCAACATTCTTTGCAAGTCTTCGACTGATTCTGCCATAACAATCTTGTCATCTGCGAAAGCCAACCCACGTACTTTGACGGTTTCGAGATCTATACCTTTTTCGTTGAAGAGGGCAGTTCTTAGACACTTATCCATGAATATGATAAATAGCCACGAGGACATAACGCATCCTTGTTTCACGCCTTGCATAATATCGAACCAGTCACTCAGTTTCCCATTTACCCTTACACTTGCTTTACTACCCGTATATATTGTTTTTATTGCTTGTAGGAGCCCTCCATTCACTCCATACTCTTTAAGGACTTCCCAAAGTTTACTTCTATTTACCGTGTCGAAAGCTTTTTCTAGGTCAATAAATGCACAGAAAACTTTCTTTCCTACTCTCAAGCTTTTTTCTGTGATCTGTCTTAGGCTAAATATCTGATCTGTACATGATCTTCCTGGCATAAATCCACTTTGGACTTCCCATATCTTCTCTTCTGTAATTTCCATTACCCTACGAATAAGTATTTTTGAGTATATTTTACTTACGGTACTTAGTAGGCTGATACCTCTGTAATTACTGCAGTTGCTTTTATCTCCCTTTTTATATATTGGTACAATAATTGCCTTTCTCCAATCGTCTGGGACTTCTCCTGTCTCGAAACATAAATTTATCAATTCGCACAACCTGTGAGGTATGTACTCGCCACCGTATTTAAGCATTTCAGCGCTAATACTGTCTAAACCAGCAGCCTTACCGTTTTTCAAGTTGTTAATTATATCTCTGACCTCAGTGACACTGACTTTTTCAATTGGGTTTTCTAATGCATTATGTTCAATGTCGTAGTTTTGTTGCCCTATATCTTCACCTCCTAATAGTTCTTTAAAAGAATCTTTTAAAGCGTCTACTATCCCGTCTATATCATATAGCATTTCACCTTTGCTGTTTCTCATGCTAAAAAACTCTGTACTTTTACTTCCCTTCATCTCTTTAAATAATAGTTTCATAATTCCTTCGAAGCAGTTTTTTATTTTGTTCTCTTCTTCTGTTCTGGTTTTCTCTTTACTCTCTTTGACTAGACGTTTAATTTTCCTCTTTTTGTGTCTGTACTCATTTTTGAGTCTATTTCTCTCCTCATCGCTAAGACCTGTCATGTTCAACGTTCTTTTGTACGCTTCTTTCTTTTCTTGTTGGGCTGCCGCAATTTCATCGTTCCACCACGCATCGCCAGACTTTTTTCCTACCCTCGCCATACCACACACTTCAATCGCAGTTTCAACAATGGTATCCCGCAATAAAGCCCACGCACCTTCTACATCTTTGTTCCTTTCAAGCGACTCCCAAATTGCCTTATCTATGCGTTCGTTTATCTTATTCTGAAAATCTATTCGTAATTCCGGTTTCTGTAAATTTTCGACCTTGATTCGCGTTTGTTTCGTTTGTTTGGTTCTCTTTCTTCTCCACCCCCGCCCTAAGTTCATCCTGGAGACTAAAAGGTAATGATCAGTATTGCATTCGGCCCCCCTCATGACTCTTGTATCTGTAACTAGTTCTCTTAGTCTTTCATCTGCAATAACGAAGTCAATTATACTGCGGTTATTTCCTTTACACCAGGTGTAAGTATGGATCATTTTATGTCGAAACCAGGTATTTGTAATAAATAGGTCCTTCTCTAAGCATAAGCTAACTAATTTTAAAATGTATCAATGTTATAGGTCAACCAATTCGTCTTGAATCAATACAACTTTCCTATTCTCGCATTCAATTTCAATTATGAGAATGAGAAAATTTTTACTATAAAAATCGATTTTCAAAATATATAAATTACCATAACTTCCCTACTCTTCAATTAAATGTTTTAATTATATAGGTCAATCGATTCGTCTCGAGCCAAGGAATCCTTTATATTCTTGCATCAACTTTGAATTGTGCTAATGAAAAAAGCTTTACTTGACTGAAAATTACTTGATTGAAAATTTAAACTTGATTTCTTGATCTGGAAACTCTGGAAAGACCTTGAATTTTTTTCCTAAGAACAGGTGGACACCCACCCTGATTATATCGAATGTCAAGGTGAAGTGGGACCAATTACAAGAAAATCTGACAAGTATCGATATATGGTCCTGTTACATTCCATTAGGACATTTCGGCGGTTTCTTGTACACAAAGACCCTATCTCTCGCGCCCTTTTCTTTTTCCAAACGCTTGCGCATTCAATACCACTCTAGGGTGAAGACCCTCTCTCCCTCATGGATTAAGAATGGAGCTCTCTGGATACGTCAATGGCCGCTATATGACGATATAGAGACGTCGATTTTTAGACGCTGAATAAAAAGAACCGATAGAAGTCGATGCCACTCAAGACATTTTTTTTTAATAATGCGTTTATGAGAGAATCAGAAATTCTTCAAAAAGACGAGAAAATATAAAATCTTTGTCTTAAAAATTCATGTGTCACGAAAATTTTGAAAGCATTGTTCTCGCTGTTCCTCAATGTTTCCCGATTGCATGCAATTGTTTTTGGTTTAAATAAAATCTTTTTTTATTGAAATATAATCAGTCATACTTTTCAATGAGAGTGCATATTTTTTGTTTGACAATTGAACTGTATAATTTATTATTTGATTTTCAAAAAAATTTTATTCATTGTGAAATCAGCTTTTAAATTCGTTTAAAACTACCGTTCAAAATAGTAACTAGCTAGAAGCGGCGGAAACACTTTTTCTAGCAAAGATTTCGGATAGATTTACAAGATTTTATAAACTTTTACTGAATGTTTCACGAACATTTCAAATATTTCGTAAATATTTTCAAACATTTCACAAAGATTTTACAAAGGTTTGAAATATTATATTATATATTATATATATATATTATATATATATAATATAATATATATAATTATATTATATGATATATTGCCAATATTTCGCAAAGATTTTCGAATATTTCAGAAAGATATCACTAAGATTTCATAAAGATTTGATTGATTTCTCACATATTTCAATTATTTCCCAAATTTTTAATTATTTCTCGAAGATTTCACGGGTTTCACAAAGATTTCATATATTTCGCGAAGGTTTCAAGTATGTAGTAAATATTTCAGAAAGATTCAAAAGATTTCACAAAGATTTGAATGATTTCCCAAAGATTTAAATGATTTCTCAAAGATTTGAATGATTTCCCAATAGATTTCAATGAATTCCCGAAAATTTCAAAGATTTCACAATGATTTAAATAATTTCACAAATATTTCCAAATTATTAAAAATATTTCACAAAGATTTCACGAAGATTTGAATGATTTTCTAAAGATTTCAATAAATTCCCGAAAATTTCAAAGATTTCACAACGATTTCAAAGATTTCACAAATATTTCCAAATTATTTTAAATACTTCACAAAGATTGCACAAAGATTTGAAAGATTTCCTAAAGATTTCAACGAATTCCCGAAAATTTCCAAGATTTCACAATGATTTCAATGATTTCATAAATATTCCCAAATATTTCTAAATTATTTGAAATATTTCACAAATTTTTTCAAAGATTTCACAAAGATTTGAATGATTTCCCACAGATTTCAATGAATTCCCAAAAATTTCAAAGATTTCACAATGATTTCATAAATATTTCCAAATTATTTAAAATATTTCACAAAGATTTCACAAAGATTTGAATGATTTC
>CAKNXH010000863.1:20788-54910 GCA_932178445.1 Andricus quercusramuli | reverse complement strand
TTTTCTCAAAATAGCGGAAATAGGATGGTTTTTTCAAGAAAATAGGGAAATGATAGGGGAACATATTTTTTTTAAATAAAAATAAATGGATTTTCAACAAAACAGTTGACTTTTTAACTCGGAAAGTTGAATTTTCAAACAAATAGTTAAATTATTGTAAACAAACAAAAATTAGTTTATAACTGAACAGTTTTATTGACAAACCAAGAATTTTTCTATAAAAAACATAAATTTTCAACGAATCAGTAGAATTTCTGACAAAAAATGGCTTTTGAACAAAATAGTTTGATTTTCAACCCACGAAGAGAAATTTTCAACCAAATAGTTGAATTTTCAACAAGCAAAATTAATTATCAACAAAATAGTTGAATTTTTAACCAAATAGATGAATTCTCAACATATAACGATTAATTTTAAATCTAAAAAGATTAATTTTGAATAATGTATTGGAGTAAAATTTTTGAACAAAAAATAAGACTTTTTAAGAAATTAGTTGAATTTCCAGTGAAAATATAAATTTTCAACAGAAACTTCAATTTTTTACCGCACAGTTCAATTTTAGAATTGAAAAGATTAATTTTAAACAGAGCAGCAACATTTTTGAACAAAAAATATGATGTTTCAAGTAATTTGTTTAATTTCTGATAAAAAATTAAAATTTCAACAAATAAGTTCAATTCTGAACCACATAGTTTAATTCTAGATCTTTAAAGATGAATTTTCAATTTTCAATTTTCAACAAATTAGTTGAATTTCCTTTAAAATAATTCAAATTTCAACAAAAAAGGTCAACTTTCAACCACACGGTTTAATTTTAGACCTATAAAGATGAATTTTAAATTGAGTAATTGAATTTTCAAAAACAAAAATTAATTATCAACAAAATAGTTCAATTTTCAACATACAACAATGAATTTTCAATCTGAAAAGATTAGTTTTGAATAAAGCAGTAAAATTTCCGAAAATATTACTTTTTAAGAAATTTGTTGAATTTTCAATAAAATAATTAAATTTTTAATAAAAAGGTTCAATTTTTGAACACGTCGTTCACTTTTAGACCTAATAAGATGAATTTTCAATTATATGTAGTTGAATTTTCAGGAAAAAATTGATTATCAACAAAATAGTTAAATTTCTAACCAAATAGTTGAATTTTCAACACACAACGATGAATTTTCAATTTAAAAAGATTAATTTTAAATTAGGCAGTAAAATTTTTGAACAAAAAATATGACTTTTCAATAAATTAGTTAAATTTTTATAAAAAAAAATTTCAACAAAGAATTCAATTTTAAAACACATAGTTTAATTATAGGCATGTAAAGATAAATTTTCAATTAAATAGTTGAATTTTCAACAATAAAAATTAATTATATACAAAATAGATTAACTTTCAATATATAAAGAAAAATTTGCAATATAACAAGATTAATTTTGAGCAAAGCTGTTAATTTTTTGAACAGAAAAATTACCTACAAAGATGAATTTATAATAAAATAGAAAGTTTTTTAAAAATTTTCAACCAAATAGTTGAATTTTCAAGGCAAAAAGATCTCGAAAAAGATGCATTTTTTAGAAGACAGTTGAATTTTTAAACCAGAAGGAAAAAAATAAATGTTTAGGAAAAAGTTTACATTTTTCACAAAATAATTAAATTTTCGACGGTATATTTTAATTTTTGAAAGAATAATTGAATTTTGAACAAAGTAGTTCAATTTGCTACTAAAATAATGAATCTTTAACAAAGAAAAATTTATTTTTAACAAAGAAGTTCAAATTTCAAAGAAGTTGTTGAATTTTTATTCAAAATTCCTAATTCTCAACAAAAAATATAATACTTGATAATTCAACCAAAAAAAATTCTTATTTTAAATAAAAAACAGTTGAATTTAAACAAAAACATGAATTGTCAACGAAAAATGTGATGATTGATATTTCAGCCAAAGCAGATTTTAATTTTAAATAACAAACTGTTGAATTCCATAAAAAAAGACGAATTTTCAACTTACAAAGACGAATTTTCAAACAAAAAAATCAAACTTCAGCCAGAAACTGTTCCCTTTAAAAACAAATAGTCAAATCTTCAAGACGAAGAGACGAATTTTTGGAAGATAGTTGAATTTTCAATCAAGGAGGGCGAATATTCCACACGAATTTTTCTATAAAAAATATAATATTTCAACGAAGCAGTACAATTTTTTACCAAAAATATGACTTTTCAATAAAATTGTTCAAGTTTTAACTACATAGTTTAATTTCCAACAAGAAAATTAATTATCAAGAAAAAAGTTTAATTTTTATCCACATAGTTAAATTTTAGATCCATAAAGATATATTTTCAATAATATAGTTGAATTTTTAGCAAAAATTGTTTAATTTTCAACCACATAGTTTAATTTTCAACATACAAAAATGAATTTTCAACCAAATTTTCAACCTATAAAGATGAATTTTAAATTAAATAGTTGAATTTGCAAGAAAAAAAATTAATTATTGACAAAATATTTAGATTTCCAACAAAATAATTGAATTTTGAACATATAACGATATACTTTTAATCTAAAAAGATAAATTTGAAAAAAAGCAGTACAATTTTTGAACAAAAAATATTACTTTTTAAGAAACTAGTTGAATTTTCAATTAAAAACATAAATTTATAACAAAAAGTTCAATTTGTAGCTCAAACTTCAATTTTAGATCTATAACGATGAATTTTCAATTAAATAGTTTAATTTTCAACACAAAAATATAAATAAAAAAAAAGATAATTTCCAACAAACAAAAACAACAAATTCTCAACAAAATATTTCAATCTTCAACCAATGACTACAAGCCACCAATTTCAAGCTAAAAATGGATTAGTTACATTATTTGCTAAAAAAATTGATTTTCTACTAAAAAAAAAGGAATTTTCAAGGAAATAGTGCAATCTTCAACTAAATAGCAGAAATTTTAACCAAAAAAGATAAAATCCTAACCAAAAGTATAATTCTAGACCTTTTAATTAATAATAATTCTTATTGATTATTTATTAATTAATAATAATTAACTTTGAACGAAAAATAGTAATAATTTGTTGATTTATTATAGTTAAGCAATAATTAATTTAACAGAGTGGCCGAAAAACTTTATTTTCAAAATGCCCTGACTCTTCCCTTATTTTTTTCTAACTAATTTTTAATTGTATTCTAATATTGTAACATTTTTATCATAAAATCTCATACAAACGAAATGAAACATTTTCAGATTCAACTAAACAAATTTTAAATTCATTTATTTATTTCAACCGAAAAGATGACTTTGCTACCATAAAAATTAATTTTCTACAAAAAAATACGAATATTGAACAAAATAGTTAAATTTTCGACAAAAGAAATAATTATTCGAGCAAAAAAATGAATTTTTCATTAAGAAGTGTTATATTCGACCACAAAAGGCGCATTTTTAACCAAATAGTTGAATTTTCAACTAAAGAAGATTTTTCAACCAAAACATGAAATCGTTAATTTTTTAATTAAAAAAGTTAAATTAAATTTTAGACCAAGAAGATGAACTTTCAATAAAATGTTTCAATTTTCAACAAAATAATGAAATTTTCAACCAAGGAGTTTAGTTATCTACGAAAAAGATGATTATTAAGCAAGAAAGATCAATTTTCAACAAAAAATTTGAAAAGTTAAATTAAAAAAAAATTGCCTGAATTTTCAACAAAGAAAGACAAATTTTTACTAAAAATGGAATAGTTATATTTACAGTTCAAAAAATAATTTTTTACACAAAAAAAAAAAAAAATTTTCAAGAACAAAATTTAATTTTTAACCAAACATTTTGAAACTAGAAGCAAGAATCTTCAACTACAAAACTGAATATTCAATAAGTTAATTTAACTTTTAACTGAGCAGTTGAATTTCCAACTAAAAACGATACATTTTAACTAAAAATCTAATTTTTTGTGTACGAGAGAAATAATGTTAAGCAAGTAATTTTTCTGTTATCATGAGGAGTTATGTCTCTAAAACTAAAATTTTTTCCCCTTGTAAATCTTACTGTAGTATCAATACGAAATTGTAAAAAATGTTGTAGTTGAATAATTATTCAAATATTCTTTAAACAAATTTTCTTTTTCTGTCGATGAAAAAGTGATTACAAAATTTTATGCACAGTAGGAAGAATACAATTTTCAAGAAACATTGCATTTAAACAATAAATTATTTACGTTAACAATTTTGTTCCTCGATTTCTTGTATACAAATTTTCATTTGAAAAAGTTGTATGTTTTTGAAATTTTTTTGAAATTTTAATTTTTCACAAAATTTTTTTTTTAATTTCAATTTTTTAAATTTGAAATGTACTGAGTTTTATGTTAACATTGGAAATTATTTCTGTGACAGTAGAATCATTTCAACAATCACAATGTATCTAATTGTTGATAAATATTGCAGTATTATTAAATCATGGTTTCATTTTAACGGAGTACAATTGATGAAAAAACAATGACAATGTAGTAGAAAATTTTTTTTCCACAATTTTCCAAAACAAAATTTTGTTTGAAAGTCATCAGAAAATATTGCAATCGAAAGAATACTTTTAAAACATTTTTTCCAGTATCATATATTTAATTAAAAAAAATTTAAGTTTAATTTTATTTCCATCTGTTTGTATGAAAAACGGCCTCCAACACAATTTTTTGTGTATGAGAGGAATAATGTTAAGTTAATTAACTCATGATTGTGGATAGAATGGATAATGATAAAAAATTATTTCAAATGATTTTTTTTCTGGCAAAAGATCCCAAATTTTGTTACATCTTGAGAGGTCCTTCTTCAAATTGATAGCTTTATTACCTTCTCTCTTTATAAATAACATTTCCATAAATTCTCTCTTTTTCTGTTTTTTTTTTCATGATAAAGAATTTTAATATCATTCCAATTAAAATCATGCCTCATATAACTTGCATTGCAATCCTTGCAATCAATTTGGTAAATAACACATTTTTTGTCTAGCTTCCCATATCTATCTTTTCCCAATTTTACAATTATATTACTCTTAAAAGGAACTCTATAATTAGTATGTAAAACCTAATTTTCCTAACATTGATTTCAAAATTTTCGAAACTTTCCTAAAGTATGGAAGAACAACAGTCTTAAATGTATTATAATCATCTATGTTTTTCATATTTTGATCATTATTTTTGTTTTTGATATAATTAATTCTGTTCTGCGTATGTTTTTCAATGAATTCAAAAGGGTAATGGTTAATAAAAAGAATTTGTTTGCATAGTTCTATATTTTTCTCATGGAATATTGGATGCGATAATTTAAGGGCTCTATCAATCAAATTTTTGATGATTCCTCTCTTATTCTGAATAGCGTGATTTGAGAGTAAACTTAGTGTTTTACCTGAACAAATCTTTTTTCTATGCCAGTCTGTTATAATATGTCTTTCGTCTGTTTTAATTAAAGTCAAATCTAGAAAATTTAATTTTCCTTCAGTTTCAGTTTCAACTGTGAATTGTAATCTTGGGTGTATACTATTGAAAGCATTAAGAAGAGTGTTAACATTATTTTTATGTATACTAAGTACTAAATCAACATATCTTGCAAAGAAATCAATATTAACATCAATTTTTTGAAAAACTTCATTCTCTAAGTCTTCCATAACAATTTCAGCTAAAATAGGTGATAAAACTGATCCAATAGGAGTTCCAAACTTTTGTTTATAATAATTCTTATTATATTTGAAGAATACCGAATGAAATACATATTTTATAGCATCAAGAAATTGTTTTTTCGGAATTTGGTATTAATTCCAATCAATTCCCAACGTTTTTGTATGGCTATTACATCAAAAGATTAAAATACATGTTCTAACGGTATTATTACATTGTCAATTAGTTTTAAGAAATTATGACTGTTTTTAATGTATGTATTTGAGATTGCTAATGATTTTTGAATAATTTGACTCAATAATTCTTCTAATTTTCTAGTCGTCAGAACCTATTGTTGAAATAACTGGTCTTAGAGTATAATCATCTTTGTGTGTTTTAACAAGACCATAGGCTAAGGGTAGAAAAGTACTAGTTGTATCAATATCACATCTTTCAATATTATTACCCAAATATTTATTCGTTCTCATTCTATTAAAAATTTTAAAAGTTCCTCTTTGAAGCATTTTGGTGGGATTATTCGGTATCAATTGAAAACTATTATCATCATTAAAAATATCCAACATTTTTTGAATGTAAGCATCCCTATGAATTGCCACCGTTATACCTCCTTTATCCGATTTCGTGATCATTAATTGAGGATGATTTTTCAAACAAAATTTTGTTACAATTAAACCCTCATTAAGTTCCTTTTCTAACAAAGTTTTTGGATTATCATTTTTTGAAAAATCATTAGGTAAACCCATAAAATTTGATCTAAATTCTTCAATTTTATTTTCTGGTATTTTTTGAATATTGGATTCAATATCTTTAATGATTTCAAGTAATTGATTATAGTTTTTTTTTCACTTTTGTTGCTAATACCATCACCTAATCTCAAAAAGTTAATAGCTCTCCGTGGAATAATTACATTAGAAATATTCAGAAACCAGGGATCTGATTGATCATGAAAGAGAGCTGAGTGAATATTTAAATGTAATTCTTGTACATCCCCTTGCTCTTGAAGGATATTTAAAAATTTTCGATCCTGGTTAATATTATTTTTAAATGCATTTTTTATTAAGTTTTGTTTCCAATGTAATAATACCGTTAGAACATGTAATTGTATCTTTTGATGTAATGTTTCTATTGTTTTTTGAATGAGTGAATGAATGAATGTTACAACATGCTATGTTTCCAAATACCCTTTACGAAAGAGTTGAAATGGCCATACAAAAAAGTTAGGAAATGATTGAAATTAATACCAAAATTCCGAAAAAACAATTTCTTGATGCTATAAAATATGTATTTCATTCGGTATTTTTGAAATTTAATAATAATTATCATGAAAAAAAGTTTGGAACTCCTATTGGATCAGTACATAAAAATAATATTAACACTCTTCTTAATGCTTTCAATAGTATACACCCAAGATTACAATTTACAGTTGAAATTGAAACTGAAGAAAAATGAAATTTTCTAAATTTGACTTTAATTAAAACAGACGAAAGACATATTATAACTGACTGGCATAGAAAAAAGATTTTTTCAGGTGGAACACTTAGTTTACTCTCAAATCACTCTATTCAGAATAAGATAGGAATCATCAAAAATTTGATTGATAGAGTCCTGAAATAATCAATCCAATATTCCATAAGAAAAATATAGAACTATGCAAACAAATTCTTTTTCTTAACCATTACTCTTTTGAATTCATTGAAAAACATACGCACAACAGAATTAATTATATCAAAAACAAAAATAATGATCAAAATATAAAAAACAGAGATTATTATAATACATTTAACACTGCTGTTCTTCCATACTATGGGAAAATTTCGAAGATTTTGAAATCAATGTTAGGAAAATTAGGTTTACATACTATATATAGAGTTTTTATTTTTACATTAAACTTAATAAATTTATATTTTGCACTGAATGTTGAACAAATGTTTTCTTTACATGTATATTAAGTACTCATACCTTCAGTTATCCCTATACGTAATCCCTGATGAGGAGGTTTAAATTGACCTCGAAACATGTTGGTTCCCTCGTAGTATAAAAAGGACGGAAAAAAAGTGAGAGGTTGGTTTTTGGTTCACTTTTTCCCTCTTTTTTTATTATGTTATTTTGTCTCTAATCAGCCGAAAAGTTAGATTGTTCGGAATTTTATTCTTTGACTATGAATATTTTTTTAGCTTTTTTGCGATAATTATTCATGATAAAATGAACTTGATTTCTATCTGAATTCAAAAAATTTATTTTTTATTTTTCGGAAGGAAACGGAAAGAGAGAAAATATGAGAAACTCTCTATATTCGCGATGATCGTAAATCGCAGACCAATCCAAAGTCCAGAACCTAGATAAGCGGACGCTGGTATATAAATATGTGGAAAATGTTCCCACGGGAGTGTTCAGCAGGGTAATACTGCGGAAAAATGGAAGCGCAGAGCGTAGGTCGTAGGAGAAAAGAGGACCTTGAGAAGTGGTCGGAGGGTCTGGTTCAGTCTGGTTGGATTTGTAGAACGTGCAGACCATAAAAAAGAAGTCTGGATCAAAGACGCGGTATCTTAATAGATACTAATGTACCCGAGGGTAAGAGACGACACGTGCCACTTGGCCCCGTCTTATCGAAGGGGCAAGCCGGTTAACAGCGTCGGCAGCCAGATCAACTCGATTAGCTCGGTCCTAACTGCTTCTTGATAGCAGCACTTCCTTTAATTAAACAAAATTCTATTCCAACCATTTCTATTTCGACTGTAAATAATTGCATAACAAGAAGTATTATAATTATCGCTTTCGATGTTAACACGATTATTTTGGACAAATAATTTTTGAAGAACAAGAAAAAATCTGCCTCAGCCCGGATTTGAACCGGGAACGCACTATCCATGAATGGAGCGTTTATCAATTGATACCGTGACCTCAGTAGATCTTTTATTGTTCTCCATAGCTACCTTTTTCAGGGGAATACTAAACTTATTTCTTCGCAGCGAAAAATGTACCTTTCTTGATCAACGTATGTTTAATCCAATTAATATTTGGAAGATGTTATCGTACGAGTTTTTGAAATTTTCTCTTTTCCAAATATTGATTACACTGAGCGAAGAATTCCCGAGTGGTTCGGGTTTACACCCCAATAGTTCGGGTGGTTTCTCTTTTTTTCTGTTTGAGACGAAGGATTGGTGCGCTCGCACGACTGAGCCGTGCAAGCACCCCGACCATTCGAGTGCTCACCCGAAACAGCAGCGGCCGAACTGGTGGGGCGCCCGCCCGAATGGTTGGTGAGCTTGCACGAATGACTCGGGAGATTCAAGTCGTCAACCGCGTTGGATGTTGCGCGTTCGACGTTTGCTTATGTTCGCTAATGGACGCAGCTCTTACCTTCGTTAATGATTATCCAAAGAAAAACCGGATAACTAGTTACACTTTATTCCACTGACATTGACTTACATCTCGCACATGAACAGTAAAATCAACATAAACTAGAAACAGTGACAATCCGGAAGAGCCTGATGTTCATAAGCTGTTGCCATTAGCGAACATGCGCAAACGTCAAACGCGCAACATCCATCGCGGTTGACGACTCAAATCACCAGAATCATACGTGCAAGCTCCCCAACTATTCGGGCGGGCGCCCCACCAGTTCGGCCGCTGCTGTTTCGGGTGAGCACCCGAATGGTTGGGGTGCTCGCACGACTCAGTCGTGCGAGCGCACCAATCCTTCGTGTGAAAAAGAAAAAAAAAAGAAACCACCTGAACTATTGGGGTGTAAACCCGAACCACAGGGGAATTCTTCGCTCAGTGTAGTTTGAACCCACGTTGATCAACAATTGTACACTTTTCGCAGTAGAAAAATACGTATAGTCTCCCCGGTAAAAAGGTAACTATGGAGAACAAGATAATTGCTGCTGAGTTCTCAATTGCGTTATCGTTGAAGGCCATGTTACGAGTGGGTCAAGTGACCAGGTTCCTACATTACCGACACTTTTTTTATTTGTCAACTTATTTTCACACGAATAGCCACATCGAGTTGAAAATTTGGGATAATAAATAAGAAGCACAAAGAAAGGCGGCTCTGGTCCTAAATTGTAATAATCATCAAAAAAGCACAACAAAATTTTTGCAAAAAAAACTTTTTTTGTTTATTATTACAATTTAGGACCAGAGCCGCCTTTCTTGGTGTTTCTTATTTATTACCCCAAATTTTTAACTCGATGTGGCTATTCGTGTGAAAATAAGTTGACAAATAAAAAAAGTACCGGTAAGGTAGGAATTTGGTCACGTGACACACTCATCGCATGGCCTTAAGGGCCCTGGAAATCGAGTGTAAATCGCAAAACTTGGATTTAGGTCAAACGGCGAAGCCATTTTGTCTGATTTTTTGTATTAATAATCTAAAGGGTATAAAGACTCGCGGTACAGGTCGATTTTTTGAAAAAAAATTTATTTTAGATGCAACAATTAGAAGAAATAATTTTGCTCAGCTTCATTCAGGGGCTAAGACACCATATACGTAAACAAGGGGCCCCACACTGAGAAAAATATCTGTTTGAATCAAATATATTATGTTTGAATCAAACATATTCTTTCTTTGTTATACAGCCAAACATACATATGTTTGATTCAAACAAATTTTTTGGTTGACCATATATTTTTGATTTAAATATATTTTTTGTTTGAATGACAGAAACTTCTTGTTTAAGTTGAACATTTTTTTCTGTCAAATTAATTGCAGGTTTTGTTCGATCTAAATAAATGTTCAATTTTATTCAAAAAAGGAATTTGTTGCTTTCAATCAAATTATTTGCTTGTTTCAATAACAAAAGTTTTGTTAAAGCGGGTATTTCAAGAATGTGTGCTGTATTATTATTCATATTGCATGTATATATTGCATTTATTCATTTAATAAAACCTTAAATCGTTTTCATAGGGTTAACAATATAGAAAAAAATAAACTTATCTTCAAAATTTTTGATCGAATCGCTTGTTAGGTCCCATGTTTCGTGCAGTTTTCGGAACAACAAAAATTTGTCAAATACTTTCATTTCTCTTACAGACGTCTGAAGTTACGTGAAAATAAGACTCGCGACGGTCTGGAGTTGGTGGAAAGCCAACCCTTATCCAGCTCGCCCAATGAAACTTCTAAATTTTCGAGGCTTCGCTTAGGCTTATTCTTACTGCTTACAGTTACACATTCCGAGTAAACACGCTGATACATGCAACGATTCACCACCATTTTGAATGCCTGAAGCTAAGTCGCGCTGCAGCGCCCCGAAACTAACGCGGATAAATGAAGAACTATTATTTGTTTAAATCAAATAAATACGTTCTTTAATTTAAGTATAAGACGTTTAAGCAAAATTTTTGTTTGACTCAATGAAATTGTTTATTTGAATGAAACAAATCGTGCCAAACAAATAATTTGTTTCATTTAATGAGTTTCAATATCTTCCATATATTGAAATTAAATAAATGTTTTGTTAATTGAAATAAAGAAGATGTGTTGAATCAAAAAAATGTATTCAAACAAATCTTTTTGTTTGAATCAAAAAAATCGTTTTCTCAGTGCACAGTGGACCTTTTTTTAAATTCTGTCTCAAAATCGTAGAACTTTGGATTGGAAAGACCTAGAGGGATACATTTTTTTTACTCAAAGGAAAAACCTTTTAGAATATAGAAAAATTATAGAGGAAGTCAAAAAAAAATTGTGACCTTGAAAATCTGTGTTGAAGATGTAATTTTCGGCAAAAAAAAATCGTTTATTGAATACCAAGAACGCTTAGAATTTACATTTTATGTGCTCTACTTGTTTTATATAGATTTTTGTATGCCCAATTTGATTCTGAGATGTAAATCGTTGTAAGACAAAATCCAAAATGGCGGAGCCAATATGGCAGACTAAAATTGTAAAACGAAACCGATTTGACTAATATTTGCTACAAGGTGGGTTTTCAGGTCGCTGATTACAAATCCAAAGTTCAATTTTGAAAATTCAAAATGGTGGATCTAATGTGGCGGACCAAAATTGTGAAAGGAAAATGATTTGACTAAAAATTGCAGTTTTTGGGTCGCTGAAAAAATAAAAAGTTTAAAATAGCGTATCTAAATTCACCAAACCACTTTTGCAGTATTTTTCCTAGAAAGCGCGCGGCTTTCGAAATTTGTCAACACATATATTTGTAATAATAGTTTTTGCTGAAAAACATGATTTGATTATTCGACAAGTTTTAAAAAGTTTAAGCAAAAACGAAGAAAACAATAATAGAACCACTGCAGTGATCGGAAATGTAAATTATTATAGCGTTTATAACCATATTGGATCTTCTATTTTGAATTTTTTAAATTTTGTACCAGATTTGAAATCAGTGACCCGAAAAACCCCCTTGTAGCACATTTTTGTCAAATGGGTTTCCTTTTACAAGTTTGGTCCGCCATATTGGATCCGCTATTCTTAATTTTTCAATCAGCACCTTGGATTTGTAATCAGCGACCTGAAAAACCACCTTGCATCAAATTTTAGTAAAATCGGTTTCCTTTTACAATTTTGGTGCGCCATATTGGATCCTCCATTTTCAATTGTTTTATTTTGACCCTGCATTTGTAATCAGCGACCCGAAATACCACCTTGTAGAAAATTTTAGTCGAATCAGTTTCGTTTTACAATTTTGGTCCGCCATATTGGATCCGGCATTTTGAATTTTCAAGTTTCGACCCTGGAATCAAAATCAGCGATCCGAAAAACGCCCGAGTAGCATTCTTTAGTCAAATTGGTTTCCTTTTACAATTTTGCTCCGTCATATTGGATCCGCCATTTTGAGTTTTTTAATTTTGACCCCAGATTTGAAATCAACACAGATTTTCAACAAAATACCTGAGATTTTCCACGAACTACTTGAATTTTCAACTAAGAATGACAAATTTTGAAACAAACAGTTCAATTTTAAATTAAAAACAGTTTAAGTTATCCAAAAAGATACATTTTCAACAAAATAGTTGAATCCTCAACCGAAAGATACAAATTTTCCATAATAAGGTTCACATTCCAAACAAAATAGATATTTTTCAAGCACATAGTTAAAGTTTTTAATGAAAAGGATGAATTTTCAACTAAACAGTTGAATTTTTAATTAAAAAATATCAATTCTCCACTGAAAATAGAATGGTTAAATTTTCAGTTAGAAAAATAATTTTTAACGAAAAAAGACGAATCTTTAACAAAGTAGTCCAAAATGCAAAAAAAAGAGATGAATTTTCAACAATACAGTTTACTTTTTAACCAAAAGGGATACTTTTCAACCAAATAGTTAAATTTTCAACTAAAAAAGTTAAACTTTGAATGTAAATGTAATAGTTGAAATTTCATTAAAAAAATTAATTTTCTGTACAAAAAAAAATTTTCAATCAAATAGTTTAATTTCCAGCAGGAAAATATACATTCAAAATTGAAAATAAAATATTAAAATTTTCAGTTAAGAAATTAATTTAAAAAAAAAGAATGTACAAAATCTGGTTGAAAATGAAAAGAAGGAAAAAATGCATGAATTTTCAACAAAGAAAGAAAAATTTTCACTGAAAATGAATAAGTTATACTTTTATAGATCAAAAACTAATTTTTAACAACAAAAAAAAAACAATTCTCAAGAAAATAATTGAACTTTCAACCAAACCATCTTCAACTAAGAGCAAGAATCTTCAATTAAAAACAGAATATTCAGTAAGTTAATTTAGCTTTCACAAAGCAGTTGAATTTTTAACAAAAAACGATACATTCTAACCAAAAATTTAATAGCTAATTTTTGAGTTGAAAACATAAATTTTCTACCATAGAAAAACAAATTTTCAACAATATAGTTAAATTTTCAACCAAGCAAATCAATTTGAGACAAAATAGTTGAATTTTTCACAAAAAATGGCTTCAACAAAATTCTTGAATTTTCTACAAAGTAGATTAATTTTTCACCAAACAGTTGAATTTTCAATGAAGAAAAATTATTTTCTACCGAAAAAAACGAATTTTCAACAAAAAAAGATCAATTTTAAACTATAAGAAGAATATTTCAATTTTCAGTTCTTGAAATTAATTTATTTATATTTATTTATATTTATATTAATATTTATTTATATATATATAAATAGTTGAAAAATAGTTAAATTATGTGAAATATACCGAATTATGTGAATTACTCTAGATTAGACGTGGATTTATCTTTAGGTTAATTTAGTGATTTGTTTCGGAAATATTATTTGGGTCTATGTTTTTGATTGCGGTATTATATTCGGGGTAATATGGCACACTGGGTAATAGGCGACATCGTGTAATGTGGCACACGTGGTAATGTGGAGCATGGGGTAATGTGACACATAGGCTCTATGTTTCTCATCAAGGTAATATATTTAGTAAAATATTGTACTATCTTTTCCAAATACATATACAAAATTGGGTTTATGATTTCGCTCAAGTAGTGTGTTTACTAAACTATTCTGTCTTTTTCAAAAATATACATACAAATTGTGTCTATTTTTTTTTTCCGGTCAATATTGTACTGAGTGCTACGAAAATTTAGGTCTATTTTTTGACAGTATAAAAATGCGCTAATATGACATGGGGTAATATGGAATATAGGTCAATGTGGTACACAGGGCCATGTGTCACATGATATAATATAGCACATTATGTAATGTGCAAGTGCTAACAAGGCTCATGAGGTAATGTGGCACATCTAGTCTGTGTTTTTGGTTTATATCAAATTCGGGGTAATATGGGACAAGACAAAATGCGGTAATATGACATGGGGTATGGGGTAGTATCGCACATTGGGTCTATGCTTTTCCTTAGCGTAGTATATTTGAGGTAGTATGAAACACCAGGTAATATGACATACAGGATAATGTGGGACATGGTGAATTTGGCACATAGGGTTTATGTTCACTTCAAACATCAATTTTCATCAGTCATCAGAAAATATTGTCCTGATGTGCTGAAATAATTAAAAATGACTAGAGGAGCAATAATTTTGATGATGCCCTATTGAAGATTCGAAGCATCGGTCATCGAAGAGTCAGCTCTCCGTTATGAACCCTATCGTGACTTGCATCGGCGGCCAAAATCGGTTTCGCCTGCGACGTAAGTATAATCTAGATAAGATGTTGAAATTGAGTTGGAGATTGTTTGATTTTGTCTCAACGAGTGTAACGATGGCAGGAGACATTGTGTACCTACACAGGTATGCGAGAGTCGACGTGGGTGGCAATAATAGCTCTTCGCTGACCAGAATCTGGCGGTGGCATGGGTTATTGTCAGCCCGCAGTTATTTGAAGGTGATTGATCACACGCACACCAGTTTCACCTCGAACCATTTAATTTTAATACATAGAAGATAGAGGCTCACACAAACAGAGCAATATTATATGTTCTGCGCTAACGCTATCGGTTAACGATGATCCGACAGCCACTTCATTCGTATAAGCCTCTCTTTCTCCAAATCGCGATCACAATCTGAGGTAACGCGTTTTACTCATGACCGAAGAAAAGTCCGTTACTGCTGAAGTCTATCTTTGAGAAAATGACAAATAAGAGTTAAGATACGTGACTTCTGATCGCTCGCTGGCGTGAAGCAATCACGATAATGATTTCCAGTCGAGTTTCGATTACCGGCCTTGATCATTCTTTTTTTCGTTTTTGATGAATGTCTCTGAATAATTTGAAGGATTTTTTCAGTAATGGTTATAATTTAGTTATACATAATAATCAATTGGGGGAATTCGAATAATGGTAATTACAAAGCCTTCAAATGTGGGAGGATCCAATTTTAGGTTCTTCGAGCTGGGAGAAACAAAATTGCAACAATATCGATATCATGCAAGAATAAATTATTCCACGGTTTTAAAATATTGCACTGAGAACAATTTTTGGTTGGCCAAACAAAAGTTTGCTTGTCCCAACCAAATTCGTTGGTTGATATAGAATCAACAAATCTGTTTGGTTGAGTCAACAGAATTATTTTGTTGGCCCGTTTGTTTGATCTAACCAAAAAGTTTGGTACGCTCCACAAATGTTTTTTGTGGACATAAAAAAACGTTTTGTTGGTAGAACAAATTTATTTTGTAGAATTATTTTTTTTGTTGAATTGATAGAATTTGATGAAATGCGTTCAATTTGTAAAGAATTTGCTTGATTAATCACAGCTACATTTTATCGGCATAATCCATGATTATAAACGAAATATTCTTCTAAATTTTTTCTAAAACAAGGAATTTTTAGTTTTGTTTCGTAAAACAAAATAAAGAACATATGTTCATGATCCTAAATTCTACAGCAAAATCGAGAAAAGTCACCATCACGGTAGAGCGAACATTTTTAATTATAAACTAACCTAAGTTCCTGTTCTAATTAAAAAAAAATTGAATTCAAAATTTCCTTCCATCCAATTCGATAAAAATTATTTTTTTTTAAATTCTCTCTTTTAATGCAGAAACGAATTGTAAACCGAAATTTATTTCCTACCAACTCAATAAAAATGTTCAAAATAAAAAATGTACACTTCTTCAATTTAGAAAAAATATTAAAAATTAAAAATTTTAAAAATTGCTTTTCCCAATTAAAAAAAAACGAATAAAAATGATAAAAACAAAGAAGGACCTTTTCAAATTCAGAAAAAATGAAAAACAAATAATGTCCTTCCTTCCAACTCAATAAAAATGTTCAAAAGAAAAAATGTGCACTCCTCCAATGTAGAAAAAATATGAAAAATGAAAAGCTCCCCTATTAAACTCAATAAAAATGCTAGAAGGAAAAATGACCTTTCTCAATTCAGAAAGAAAAATAACCAGAATTTCATCACTTCCAATTCCGTAAAAATCTTAAAATAGGAAAATTGCTTCTTCCAATTTAGAAAAAATAATAAATAAAAATGTCTTTCCTTCTAAATCCATGAAAATGTTAAAAATAAAAAACTGCACTCTTTCAATTAAGAAAAAATTTTTAAAGGTGAAAAGCGCCCTCATTTGACTCAATAAAAATGCTTAAAGGAAAAAATGACCTTTTCCAATTCAGAAAGGAAAAAATAATCAAAATTTCATCCATTTCAACTCTGTAAATATCTTAAAATGAAAAAATTGTTTCTTCCAATTTAGGAGAAAACTGAATAAAAATAAAAAAAACGAAGAAGGGTCTCTTTCAAATAGGAAAAAATAAAGAATAAAAATGTTCTTCCTTCCAACTTAATAAAAATCTTGATATAAAAAAATTTCTTCTTCCATTTAGAAAAAAAAAATTGAATAGAAATGATAAAAACAAAGAAGGGCCTCTTCAAATTCAGAAAAAATACAAAATGAAAATGTCCTCCCTTTCAACTCAATATAAATGTTAAAAATAAAAAATTGCACTCCTCCAATTGAAAAAAAAAAAATAAAAAATGGAAGCCTCTAACCTTCAAATCAGTAAAAATGCTGAAAGAAAAAAATTAACTTTTCCAATTTAAAAAGAAAAAAATAACCAAAATTTCACTCCTTTCATCACTGTAAAAATATACAAATAAAAAAAGGCTTCTTCCAATTAGAAAAAAACGAACAAAAATGACAAAAACAAAGAAGGGCCTCTTCTAGATCAGAAAAAATTGAAAATAAAAACGTCCTTTTTTCCAACTCAACGAAAATGTTAAAAATAAAAAATGTGCACTTTTCCAATCTAGAAAAAATATTAAAAATCAAAAGCTTCTTCATGTAACTCAACAAAAATGTTAAAAGAAGAAAATGACCCTTTCCAATTCAGAAAGAAAAAATAACCAAAATTTCATTTCTTTCAAATCTTTTTTCTTAAATGCTTAACAAAAATGTCCTCCCTTTCAACTGGATAAAAATGTTGAAAATAAAAAATTGCACTCCTAAAAAATGAAACAAATGGCTTCTTCCAATTCAGAAAAAAACTCAATAGAAATTATGAAAACGAAGAAAGGCCTCTTCCGATTCAATAGGGAATAAAAATAAAAATTTTCTCCCTTCCAACTCAATAAAAATATTGAAAATAAAAAATGTCCTTCTGATTCATGCAATATTGAAAACCAAAATTTAGTCCCTTCCAGCTCTGTAAAAATTCTAAGAATAAAAAATATTTATATAAAAAAAATAATAATCAATAAAAAATCCTTTAGCAAAAAAAATTGAATACCAAAATGTCCTCCCTTACAACCTAATAAAAATGATAAAAAAAGGTCTCCTCCAATTCAGAAAAAGTAAAAAATAAAATTTTTTTTTCAACTCTATAAAAATAATTAAAATATAATTGTCTAGTTGCCAATTTGACGAAGATTAGGAAATTGAATTATCTCGTTTGAAACTCAATTATAATGTATAAAAAAAGTAAATTTGCCTGTTTGAACTCAATAAAAATGTAAAAAACTACCTCCTAAAATTGGAACAAAAATTAGATACCAAAATTCCTTGAAACCTTTCTGTTTAAATTATAATTGTGAAATTAAATGTTTTTTAATATAAAAATCCTTTTGAGCGGAATTATTTTAATTTCAAGTCATTCTGAAATAATGATGGTTAAATTGTTATTTATAAATACAAATTCAACACATTCACTTGAAAATTAAAAATTTCTAGAAGGAAACCTGTTGGAATTGTAACGTTCAAAGTTTAAATTTCGCACTCTGAAATCCTAACGACTCAAATCTTTCTATTTCAAATCCGGCTGAAGTCGAGAGGTGGTTTTCTGCAGTTTTCCTCTCCCCTGGCTAAACTCCCGGCCCATACCCTGTCAAGAGGACTTGTCTGGCGGTGTATGTACTAATGCTAAAGGAGCTAAATGATACTAACAATACAATAGTAATAATAATAAACTGAATAATTTCACGATAAATTGAAAAAGTTATAAACAAAAATTTTCCCCTAAAAATTGGTGAAATTGTAGGTTATAAAATAAGTTGATTGTTTATTTTGGTCTTCATGGTCCTCAAAAGTTTTTGGTCTTTTCTCGGTCCAGTGGTCATTTTTTAATTATATATTGATTCTAGGCTGTCCATTTCATCAATAAAAGAACAAAAAAACTGAATTAAAAAAACCATACGAAACCGCATCCAATATTCTTAAGCATTTGCAGTCTGCACGCGGTCACTACGAGCTCACGCTATTTTCCCGGCGGGCTTGTTACTTTTAGCTGAACCCGTAGTGCCCGCAAGGTAGCTCTCATTTTAATACAAATTGTTTTGCTTCGCTATACGAGGGTACCACATGTCGCATCGAAATCCTACAAAACCCCGTCGTCATTATTAGACCCTGAGAGAGAAAGACAAATAGGGTAAGAGAGAGACAGGGGACTATATCGAGAGTCCAAATATATACTCACAGGCTCCCTTAAAACGCCCCATATAAAGCTACTGAACGTCACATGGCGCCCTTCGCAGAAGCTTTTAGTGTAAATAGCGTGTAGAGAGAGCAGATTTACTACATTGTAATCGACCACTGACAAATTGGCTTCCACAAACACTAGACCCACACGATTCCTCTTGAAACAATTTCGACTTATTCATCTAAATTGACTTATTGATTAAACTCTCACGCCGTAAGCTTCAAAAAATAATATAATAGGTGCCGGCCTAGTAGACTTGACCTCAAAAATCATTAGTCGGAGGATCCTGGACATGTTCCTGGACACGAACCTCGGAGGACCCTGGACATATTGCTACACAACGAACCTCGGAGGATCCTGGACATCTTGCTGCACTCGAACCTCGGAGGATCCTGGACATATTTCTTCATACGAACCTCGGAGGATCCTGGACATGTTCCTGCACACGAACCTCGGAGGACCCTGGACATATATTGCTACACAACGAACCTCGGAGGATCCTGGACATCTTGCTGGACTCGAACCTCGGAGGATCCTGGACATGTTTCAGAACACGAACCTCGGAGGATCCTGGATATCTTGCTGCACATGAACCCGCACATGAAACTGTTCAGGTAATCTTGTACACGTTTCTTTGGGAAGTGAATTGAGGCGCCGGTTCCTGTACAGAAACACGTATGGAATCCTTTACAGAAAGCCGACGCGTAAACTCATGTCTCTTACAGCTAGAAAGTTTCTTTTCTTTTATTCCCTTGAAGATCGCCAAATTCCTGTACAAGAACCGTCAAGATTACCTGTACGGATTCGTGTGCAGGTTGATGTGCAGCAACAAGTCCAAGATCTTCCGAGGTTCCTGTACGGAAATTTTCAGCTGGGTACAAATTAATTCGGTGCCTTCACTTTGAAGTCTCGTAACTCTTGGTAAAACTTTATTTTTTCTCCCGCTCTACGGTAGTTTTAAAGTGTGAACCTTGAGCCTATTATATTGTGTTTTAAAGTTTAAGGTTCGCCCTTTGAAACTACCTCAGGACAAGAAAAAATTCACAAGATAACAAAATAACAGCACCGAATTAATCTGTAGACCTAATATTTACTCTCTAAATATTTGCCCATTTTCGGTGTCAGGGCCTCAGGGGTTCAAATATTAGATTTACTAGTTCACGCGACTGCCACTAGGCGGCTGACTCTCAGTCTCTCACAAGCGGTGATTCAAAATTGGGAAAGAAGTTCTAATCCTTTTCCTTTCCTAACTTTTATTCACGTATTTCAGATTGGGTAATTCCAATTCGAGAACTGCTTTGTCAATATATTGTTCTTATGAAAAATCGTAGCCACTTCCACTATTTTCATTGTGTGTGTGAAAATTGGAGTTGTATTGTGTGTATGTGAAAGCACTCTTCAATACCGGACGTGGTCAATATACACACGTAGATATGAAATTTCCTGATAAAGCTCCTCTCTCCTCTATACCTCGTCTGGATCCACCCCGTTTGTCCCCAGCCCCCACTCTTTTCTTTTCGGCCTCTCCACCCCTCATCACGACCATTCTGCAGCGTGGAGCAGCCTCATCAGCCTGATAACCCACGAGAGAAGAGCGTGTCGCCCACTCACAGCGATTGCTACTGCCAGGCTTGTCCCTCCCTTCCCGGGCCACCCTAATCCCAGGGGCGTCTTGACTAGGTCTTCAATTTTTTAATTCCCCAAAGCAAACAAAAACTACCCCAGAGCGATTCAGTGAATTTTAAAACATTTTTTTCGATTCAATAATCAGGGTAAGAAGACGATACTCGGATGGTAAGAACTTTAGTAGATTATCTACTTAACCGACAGTCGATATGGATACATCAAAGAACATGCATTCAAATTGAAGCATTGTACTATCTTCAGATTAAAGTCAGGGTCTATTCTAAAAAAACTCCAGCTCTACCCCATCAATCTCCAACTTTCCATTTATATTAGCGTCTAGCTACTTGACCTTGTAGCAGATTTTCTTGCACTGAACTTCCATACCAACAGTCGGTAAGGTCCTCGACTAAAGAACACACCACCAGTTAAAATTGTTATTGATATTGCAAACAAATATTTTTAACTCTACCCTAGTTTCGAGTTGTTTTGATCGATTGAAAAATAATTTAAATTGATAGTATTAACAATTAAATATTAGATTTGTAGAGTTGGAGAGTTTTGAGTGGGTCCTGGTGAAGACGGCACTGCCTTATCTCTCTTTTTTTCACTCTCCCTTCCCTCCTTCACTTCTCCTCAGCTATTCGAGATCCGTTCACCGACACGACTGTCGACCACCCCTCCTACCTTCACCCCTTCTACCAATCCGTTTACCCGCTCGTCCGGCCACCCACATACCCCTCTTGCCACCAGCCCCTGGATCAAAACCTTCTCCAACCTTCTTCTTCTCCACCTCCTTCTCACTAGCCCCCCCCCCCCCCCAACCCCTTAGTCTTTACCGTATCCCTCTTCATTTACCCTCTACGAACGAACCGAGAGTCCAGCCCTCATTCTATTCGATTAAATTACAATAGGAGAGTTCACCACTTGAGTATATTGTGTAATTGTGTATTGCTTACAATGTCTCAATACGAAAAATTACTATTACCAATAAGGGTAGTTTAAAAAATTGATTGAAATCTTTTTTTGTAGTCTCATCCCCTCATTTTGTGTTATTTTATGGAAAAAGATTTATCTGTTCTTTTTTAATAAAAAAAAATCTTAAAGGTGGCGCTCGACCCCTAAACTACCCTCAAGCGTTAGGGATGTTCACCGCGTATAGTCTACGTCAAATTGAGCAATTTTTAAAATGACCTATAAAATGGAATAAAATGTTTTGATTGAAATCAATAATTTAATAAAAGTTATATGGATTTTGGTGCTTGAGTTTCAATTTTAGCTCAAACTTGCCATTTTTAACCGATTATAATGATTAAGGGCTAATTTTGTTGTAAAATAATTTTATAGAATATAAAATATAGATAAAACACTTTTTTTTGTAACTGTGTTCGAGTAACTTTTGTTAAAATTAAAATTATTTAGGAACAAAATTGTTTACAAAAATAATAACTGTGTAATTTATGAAGAAAAATTTTGAATGAAATCCAATCAGACAAGATTGTAAAAAGTCTTTCAAGGAATAAAATCAGCTCTTGCTAATTGAAATTGGATGAAAACAGCAAAACTAATTGCAAATTTGAATTAAAGCTACAAAAAATCCATATAAAATTTGCCAAATGAATCATTTTCACCTACATTTTTTTTAAGGACGCTTGGATTTTTGTTTCAGAATTCACAGTGATTAATATTGGGTTTATTCACGTCGATTTTATTAATCATTTTAAAGGTTGGATGAGTTTTAAGGTGATAGATTTAAGACAATAGATTTCTGAATTTTAAAGAGAATCGTAAAATTTTCACAAAGATTATATAAATTTTTAGAATAAATGCATTCTTTATTTCGCCAAAAATCACCCCTAAAGGTAGCCTTATTTGAACACTATCTTTATTTAAATTTTTCAAAGTAAAATGAAAAGTTTAACAGTAAAAATTTGACAATTTTTCAAAATAAAATTGAAAAATGTGCTTTAGAATTGAACAAAACAAATGTTCAAACAATTTAAAAAAATGATTATATTCATATAACGTTTGACCATACTTCACTTAAAAACAAAATCAGATAAAGAATTATTATCAAATGATTTTTATCAAAAAAAGAAACAAATTTTCAACAAAAATTTAAATTTTAAAGCAAAGAGGTAAATCTTAAGAAAATATAAATTTTTAACAAACTAGTTTAAGTTTCAACCAAGTCGTTGAATTTTCACCTAAAAAACACAAATTTTTGAACAAAAAAGTTGATTCTTCACCAAAAAGTTAAATTTTCATAAAAATAGTACAATTTTTGAGCAAATAATTAAATCTCAACCAAAAATATGAATAACAGAAAAGTTCATTTTTAACCGGATAGTTTAATTTTCTACCAAACTGTTGAATCTTCAACCAAACAAGATTAATTTAGAACCATTTAATTCTCAAGCAAAAAAGACAAATTTTCAACAAAATACGTGAATCTTAAAGTAGAAAATATCAATTTTCAATAAAAAAGGATCAATTTTGAACCAAAAATGATATGGTTATATTGTTAGTTGAAAAAATAAATTCTCAGCCAAAAAAAAAGGAATTTTCAACAAAATAGTTACATTTTCAATATAAGAGATAAATTTTCAAACTAAAATGATGAATCTTTAGAAAAATTAATTTTGAAGAAGAGATTTCAACCCAAAAGATTATTTTTCAAACCGAAAGAGTAATTTGCTGAAAATAGAATTGTTATATTCTTAGATAAAAAATAAAATTCTCAACCAGAATAAAACGAATTTTCAATAAAATAGTCACATTTTCAACCAAAGAGATGAATTTCTAATTAAAATTATAAATCTTAAAAAAAAAATAATTTCCAACAAAAGATGATTTTTGCACCCGGAAGATTAATTTTCTAATAATGGAATAGTGCAATTTTCAACCAAGGAGGTGAATCTCAAAAAAATATGAAGTTTTAACGAAAAAGGTAATTTTCGAACAAAATTGTAATAGTTACATTGCTAGTTACAAAATAAAGCTTAATAAAAAAACGTATTTTCAACAAAATAGTTACATTTTCAACAGAAGAGATAAATTTTCAACTAAATGATGAATCTTAAAAAAATAATTTTTAATTAAAAAAAAGATAATTTTCCCGAATTATTTACACAAGGGTTGGATTTTCGACGCGCAAATATGATTTTTTTAACAAAAAAGTGAATTTTTTACGTAAGAGTAAAATTTTATAAAAATAGTTCACTGTTCAACAAGAAAGTTGATGTAAAACCCAGTAGTTTAATTTTTTATCAAATTGTTGAATCCTCAACCGCACCCAATCAATTTAAATCTAAGCAGTTGCATTTTTAATCAAAAATGATGAATTTTCTATCAATAAGACCACTTTTTGACCAAAATCAACAAAAATGAATTTTGAATGAAAAACAATTCAATTTAACGAAGAGTCGCATTTGTAACACAAGAAATTGATTTTCTAGCAATAAATACAAATTTTTAACAAAATACATCAATTTTCAACCAAAAAATATACATTTTCAATTGAAAATAAAATAATTAACTTTTTAGTTAAAAACACACACAAAAAACGCAATTTCAACAAAATAGGTAAATTTTCTACCAAATTGTTGTATTTTCTAATATATTGTTGATTTTTCTAGCCGGAAATACGAATTTTCAACATAACTTTTGATTTTTCGACCCAAAAATGTGAAAAAGTTCATAAAAATAGTAAATAGTTAAATTTTCATAAAAATAATGTAATTTTCAACCAAATACATGTATTTGAACCAAAAATATGAATTTTCAATCAAATTCATGAATTTTTAACCAGAAAAGATCAATTTTCAATAAAAATATCAATTTGTACCAACAAATGGAATAGTTCAATTGATAGTTGAAAAAAATTGTTTCATTTACAACATTTCCAACAAAATGGGTAAATTTTCAACTAAAAAGTATGACTTTTCTTTAACAAGAAACTCAATTCCCTAACAAAAACTTAAATTTCCATAAAAGTAGTATAATTTCTGAGAAAAAAGTTAATTTTCCATCGAATAGTTCAATTTTCTACTAAATATTTAAATCCTCAACCAAACTAGATTAATTTAAACTCGAAGGGTTTCATTTTTGATGAAGAAGGATGAATTTTCAATCAAGAAGATCAATTTTCTACCAAAAAAGAAGGATTTTCAACAAAATACATGAATTTTCAACAAGAAAAGATCAATTTTCAATTGGAAAAAAAAACATTTCTATCCAAAAATCGAAAAGTTACAATTATATTTGAAAAAATTAATTCTAAAAAGATGAATCTTAAAAACAAATGAATTTTGAAGAAGGGAGGCCAAACCAGAAGAAGATTTTTCAAACCAAAAGATTAATTTTCTAAAAATGGAATAGTTAAAATTTCAACGAAGGAGATGAATCTACAACCAAAAGAATGCATTTTCAACATAAGTAGTTCAACTTTCAACCAAGTTGCTGCATTTCTGACCAACAAAGATGACTTTTCAACAATATAGTTGCATATAAAAAAAAACAGTTGAATTTTTAAACAAAAAGGATGAATTTTCAACCAAGAAAATTAATTTTCTCCAAATAATACGAGCTTTTTACACAATTCATGAAGTTCCAACTAGAAAAGATCAATTTTCAATTTTAAAAAACGAAACATTTTAAACCAAAAATTGAATAATGGCAATGTTAGTTACAAAATCTAACTTTGAAAAGATGAATCTTAAAACAAATAAATTTTGAACAAAGGAGGCCAATCCAAAAGACGATTTTTAACCCAGAAGATTTTCTACTACTAAAGATGGTTATTTATCAAAATACTTGATTTTTCAACAAAATAATTACATTTTTAACATAATGGATGAATTCTCAACCTAAAAATATCAATTCCTAACAAAAAGTGGCATAGTTTATATTTCAATCAAAAAACATAAAATTTACATGAAGAAATGTTTTTTGAAAACAAAAAGAAGAATTTCAACAAATAAAGATTTTTCACTGAATAAAGGAAATTCTACATAAATTGTGGAACCTTCAAGCCAAAAGACGAATTTTCTCTACAAAAATTGAATTTACATAAAAAATATGACTTCAGCAAAAAATTATTTTTCCCCGAAACGGATGCATTTTTACCCAACAAAAATAAAATTTGAAACCAATAGAATGATTTTTTTTTTACCGAAAAAGGAGAATTTTTAACTATATCAGTCCAAAAAATGGAAAAGTTACATTTTCAGTTGAAAGATTAATTTTGAACAAAAAAAAAGACTTTTCCGCTAAACAGTTAAATTTTTAACCAAATTTTAAAAGTTTCGCTTTTACCCAAGTAGTTGAATTTTTAATTCAAAAAGAATGCTTTTCTACAAAATAGTTAAACTTTCAACCAAATAGATGAATTTTTAACTAAAAATATAACTCTTCAAAAAAATGATTTCTTAACAAAGTGATTCAACCAAATCTTTCAAATAAAATAGTTGAACACTCAAGGGAAGAATAATAATTTTTAACCAAAAAGTCTCATTTTCATTAATAAATAAATAAATTTCTACCAAAGCGGATAAATTTATTAATCAAAAAAATAAAATTGAAAAAATGGTTGAATTTTCAGTTAAAAAAGATTTTTGTTGACTTTTCACGATCAAAATATTAATTTTTAACCAGGAAATGAGTTTCCACGAAAAAATTGAATTTTCAATCCAAAAAAACGAATTTTCACCCAAAAAGGATGTCTTTTTAAGAAAATTGATGAATTCTCTACCCGATATAGTTACATTTTTATCAAAAAAAAGATGAAATTTCTCTTAAAATGGATGGATTTTTATTTAAAAAAAAATTTTTGTTTCAAGTTGCTACGAGCAAAATTGAATTTTTCATCCAAAAAGAGGAACTTTTTCAACCAAAAGGGATGATTTTTTAACGAATTAGTTGAATTCTCTACCGAATTGTTAAATTTCCATCCAAGAAAGATGAAATTTGTTCTAAAACAGATGTCTTTTTTTATAAAAAAAAATTGTTTCAAAAAAATAGTTGAATTTTCATTCACAACAGATTTCAGTTTTCTTTTCAACACAAAAATGTTAAATTCAACCAAAAAGTAAATTTTCTACAAAATAGTTAAATTTTCAACGGAGCAGCAGATTTTTATACCAAAAAATATGACTTTTCAACAAAATTGTTGAATTTTCAACCAAACGGTTGCATTTTTATCCAAGAAAGATGTAATTTCTACTCAAGCAGGTGAATTTTGAAATTAAAAAAACAAATTTTCAAAAAAGACTTGAATTTTCAACAAAACAGTCGCATTGTCTAAGAAAAATGGAAATTCTACTGAAACAGGTGAATTTTTCAATCGAAAAGACAAATTTTCAAAAAAGAGTTGAATTTTCATTCAAAAGAATTTCAATAGACTTTTCTACAGAAAAATACAAATTTCAAACAAAAAGTAAATTTTCTAGGTAATAGTTGAATTTTCAACAAAACAGTTGCATTTTTGTCCAAGAAACATACAATATTTCCACTAAAAAAATATGCATTTTTAAATTGAAAAGACAAAATTTTCAGAGAAAATATTTTTCATTCGAAATGATTTCAGTTGACTTATCAGTAACAAAATATGAATTTTAAAGAAAAGGTTGATATTATACGAAAATAGTTGCATTTTAAACCCAAAAAGACGAATTTCTAACAAAACCCCCTTCTCTCTACCGTAACAAATCGTAACAAAATGTCTCGACCCCCCCCCCCTTGGATTGGTCCCAAATTAGCTCAACTATTAACCAAGTAGCTGAATTTCTGACCAAAAAAGATGACTTTTTAGAAAAATAGTTGCATTTCAAACCAAATACTAGAATTTTCAACCAAACGAGACGAATTCCAAACCAAAAATATGATAGCAGACTCTTCAACCAAAAGTAGTTGATTTCTTTTGTTGGGTTCTATTAATTGCGTTCGCATTCAGGCGAAAAAAACGAAGAAAGGGACAGAAAGGGTATGTTTCCTAAAAACAGAGAAAAAAAGAATTCTTCAAAATTTATCATCAGGAAACGTACCAAATGTTATCTATCTTCATAAAATTACTCCCAATGGCCCTCCCCCCTGCACCTGTTACCAACAGTTATTTTAGCGTGACCCCTCCCCCTCAAATTGGTAACGTGGTTTATAGACGACCCCTTATCAGTGAAAAATTAATTATGCAAATTCTTCTTGATTCTTAAGCATAAAGAATTAATGGTTGAAACTCCCTTTTATACGATAATTAAAAAATACCCGAGCAGTGTTTATTAATTGTTTGTGCAGGCGCGCCGTCATTATGGTTTTACGGGAGCCATTAACCGATATTCGGATTAAGCGACGCAAACTGCCAACCCGTCGATGGTCTCGCAATTAAATTTCGAGGGGTCGGTGTCAGGGGTGACACGAAAGGGGAATGAATCTCGACGAGCAGCCACGGTTCGTTTGCCCTGAAGCTTTCCGAAAAAGGAGAGGGTGGAAAGAAATAAGGGAAGGAGGCCTTATTGGATGGCCGAAGGAAGAGGGGGTGGTTCTGAGGAGAAAATAAGAAAGAGGAGAAAATAAGAAAGAGAAGAAAATAAGGAGGATAAAAGGAAGAAAGAAATAAAGAAAGGAGAGAGGAATCGGAGAAAAAATAAAAGTAGATTAAACCCTTCGGTCCCGCGAGATCCTTTAAGGCAGCGAGTCTGATGCGCATAATAGAGAAATGATTTGATTAAAATGTAAAGGAGCTCGAGCCTTCTGTTTGCGCATTTCACGGTTCGCCTGTAAAAAGCTCGGGGCACGCGTTAGACAGATGGTAGTCGCCGCACTCAATGGCCTGAGAAATTGGATCGCGTTTTAACTCCCTTACGTTTCAACTCGCGGGTACACGAATACCAATGTATAAAATGTCACGTACGGAAACGCAACATCGAGGGAATTGTGGATTTCTAGAAAAGGGGAAATAATAGGATTTCATACTTTTTATTTTTACGTTAGGGTTATTACAAAGATCTTATTTAAATTTTAGCCACACAGAAAAACCAGGGGATCACTAAAGCAGAAGTTTTGGAATGGCCCTGGTCGGGGACAGATCTGGCCCCAATCAGGTATCCCATTTGGGGCCAGAATCGAAATGGAACGCCAAATCCAAACAGGGACTGACTGGGGTATCCATTAGGAAGGCCCGACCTGGCCCCTTCTAATTTCTATTTATGAAAATATTATTAAAATATTGATGATTTTGGTTAAAAATTTTGTTCAGCAATGGTATTTTTGCTCAGAGTTAATTTTTCATCATAGAAACTTCATCATGTATATTTTATAATAATAAAATTCGACTATTCGGTAGGAAATTTAAGAATTTTGTTGAAAAGTCGTCTTTTTGGGTAGAAAATTAATCTTGTTTGTTGAAAATTCAACATAGTGGTTGAAGATTCAACGATTTGGTAGAAAATTCCTATTTTTTGTCAAAAAGTCGTCTTTATGGTTAGAAAATTATTCTTGTTTGTTGAGAGTTCAACTTTTTAGTTGATAAATCAACTAGCTTGTTAAAAATTTATCTTTCTTATTGAAAATGCTTTTTTTTTGTTAACAATTTATTTTTTTCAAAATCACTGTTTTCTAAAATATTAAACTTTTGAGCTTAAAAAGATTACTCTTTTGTTGAGAATTCAGCATTCATGGTAGAAAATTTACCTTTTTTGGTTGTAAATAAACTTCCTTGATCAAAAATCAACTGCTTTCTAAAAAATTTGTTTTTCTTCTTGAAAATTCTAATATTTGATTGACATTCAATCTTTTCTGTTTGGAAACTCGACCATTTGATTGAAAAAATTTTTGACACGTGGGGCAAAGAATAAAAAAGTGAGGTTATAATGCCAAAAAGTTACAGCATGAAGTCTATTAGTTCCTTCATAGCATACTAAAAAGAAGAGTTGGATCGCTTTGTACAATTGGTCCCAATTTTGAAACCCAAGTCTCAATTTATTTAACCTTTTCACGCAAAGACGAATAATAAATGATCTTTAAAATGTCGACGTTTTTTTTTTAAGTTCACTGTCGGAAATCTTAGAAAGCTGGATAATTCTAGTTTGATATGCACATATCACCCCGGTATAAGAACTTTGCGATAGTGATTAACGAGGTGAATTGAGAATTATTTAAAGCGGTTTATTCACATGACTTTACCGGTTTACTGACTGTTCGACACTTTTACAATGTTGTCTCCTTCCGTCCGTTCGTTGCCAAATAATCGAACGGAACGCTAATCGAATACGTTCGAGATTAACGCGGCAAATTCAAATCTTGATAATTAAAAACTCCAAACAGATTAAAAAAATACCTACAATTAATACTAACTTGATGATTGTATATTTATTTACTAATATAATGCGTCCATAAAAATACATCTTTAGATATTTTGTTTGGATAAATTCAAGCTTCTTTTTTTTTTTTTTCATATATTCTTTGAATATGAGAAGTTAAATTTAACCAATTGACTCTATATTAGTCACTTTTTGTTGCGAAATTCTGAATTTTTCAAACATAACATCGTTGTCTATTGAAAAAAAATTGAAAGCACGTGGTTTGATAACATTCTCTATCTTTTTACCAAATATCAGATCTGTCGACTGACAGAGATAAATTTAAAAAAAATGAAATAATTCCATTTCCAACCAAAGGGTAAGTTTTCAAACAATAAGGATACACTTTCTACTGAAAAGACAAATTTCAAACAAAATACATGAAAAAAGATATTTGATATTCCAACAAAAAAAGATTTTTAATAATTTAATATTAAATAAAAACCGTTGAATTTAAACAAAAAATACGAACTTCAAACGAAACATTTATGTAATTTCTAAGTTCAAAAATTAATTTTTATAACAAAATTTTTTTTCAATAAAATAGTTAAATTTTCGTAGAAAGACAGGAATTTGCAACTCAATTAAATAGTTAGTCAATTTTTAATGAAAAAAACTGATTATCAAAAAAATAGTTTATTTTAAACTAAAGAGACGAATCTCCAACATACAACGTATAAAATGTAATAATTTATATTTTAACTAAAGAATATTTTTAATTAAAATTCGTTGAATTCAACCAAAAAGGATGAATTTTGAAAAAATTATGTAATTTTTCAAATAAAAAAGATCAGTTTTGAAGAAAAACAAATAAAAGACAACTTTTCAACAAAACAGATGAGTTTACAACCAAAGTGAAGAAACTTTGACTGATCAAATTTTCATCAAAAACAGTTTGTTGAAAATTCATATTTGTTAAAATTTACCACCTTGGTTGGAAAATTAATTATTCCATTTTCAGAAAATTAATTTTCTGGGTTAACAAATCATCGTTTGGGATGAAATCTTGTGTTAAAAATTCATTTTTTTAAGATCCATATTTTTAGTTAAAAATGCATCTCTTTTGTTGAAAATATTGTAAATCAATGAATTTTTTTAGCTATTTAATTTTTTGTTGGAACAGTTATTTTTTATTGAAAAATTATCTTTTCTAGTTGAAAATTCATGAATTGTGAATTCATACATTTGGATTGAAAATGCACCTGTTTGGGTTTCAATTAATCTGGCTTGATTAAGGATTCAAAAATTTCGTAGAAAATTAAATTATTTGGTCCAAAATTAACTTTTTGCTTAAAAATTAAACAAATTCTATAAAGATTTTACTTCTTGATAGAAATTAACTTTTTTGGTTGAAAAAAATTAAAAAAAAGACTTTTTCGATTCAAAAAAATCATCTTTTGGGTTAAAATCTTGTTAAAAATTCATTTTTTAAATATTTGTTGAATATTTATTGAAAAAAATTTTTTAAATTACTTTTCCGGTTTGAAAAATCATCTTTTGCGTTGCAATCTTGTTAAAAATTCATGTTTTTAATATTCATGATTTTAGTTGAAAAATCATATTTTTTTTGAAAATTTAACTATTTGGTTGAAAATTACACTATTTTTAGAAAAATTTAACTATCAACGATTTTTATGAAAATTCACAAAAAAAAAATCGCCAAAAGGACAAATTCCTTTTGGCTTGACAATTCAATGATTTAGTTGAATTTTTTGTTTTTGACTGAAAAATCTTTCTTATTTGAAAATTCAACGCTCTGGTTGGAAATTCGTCGTTTTGGTTGAATAACTCTCTTTTTTATGTAGAAATTTCATTTTTGGGGTAAAAATGCAATTTTTTTGTGGAAAATTCCTCTGTTGCGTTGAAAATTAACCTTTTTGTTAAAAATATATATATTCGGTTTAAAATTCAACTTTTCTGTAGAATATATTCGCCTTTTTGGCTTGCAATTTTTACAGTTTGGTAGAAAATTCTACCATTTGGTTGAAAATTATCTTTATCATTGAAAATTATCTTTTTCGTTAAAAATGCAATTATTTCTAGAAAATTCGTGGGTTGGGTCGAAAATAAATTTTTTATGGATTAGGATTCAATTAATCTGATGAAAATTCGTCTTTTTTATTAAATTCAACTTTTTTAAGTTGAAACTTCAACTAGTTTCTGAAAATTCTTTTTTTTTCGCTAATTTTTCAAACTTAAAATTCAACTTTTCCATTTTTGGTTAAATATTTATGTATTTGGTCTTTTTTGGTAGAAAATTAATTTCCTTGGTCAAAAATTCAACTATTTAATTAAAAATTCATAAATTTTATTGAAAATTTGTACATCTTGGTAGGAAATTAAGATTTCAGTTAAAAAATGCCACTGGTTGGTTGGAAAGTAATTGGTTTGGTTGGGAATTCATATTTTTGGGCTAAAAATGTATTATTTGGAAAATTCGCCTCTTAGCACAATCGAAAAATGTCCCTGACCTAAAAAAAGTTTCCTGACATTTCCAGTTTTTTTCAGTTCGATATCCTGAACATTAAGTAAGAAAAAATTGATAAAAAGTGCAGGAGATTTATCCGAATTATTCCGGAATCTGTATCCGAACCAATCCGAAAAAATTCTACATTTCGTTGGATTTAAATCAGTCAAAAATTAATCCGACTCAATCCGGTTCAATCCAAACTTCCAATCCGAGTAAATCTGAATCAAATTTTCAATCCGAATGTATCCGAAATCGGATAGACGTAGAACGATTTCCAATCGGATTCATTCAGATTGAAAATTCAGTGTATATCAATCCGACTTCCGATTCATGCGGATTCATTTGGATTGAATCTTTGGTTCGGATTGATTCGAATTAGTTAGTTTCGGAGTTCGGATTGAACCGGATTGAGTCAGATTAATTTTTAAACGATTTGGGTCAAACGAAATGTAGAACTATTTTCGAATTGCCCTGACGAAAGTATCGGATAGGAATTCCTTCCGAACCAATCCGAAATCATCCGATTCATTCCGGAATCTGTATCCGAACCAATCCGAGCTAATTCGAACCAATCCGATTTTTTTACATTTCGTTCGATCCCAATCGGTCAGAAATTAATCCGACTCAATCCGGTTCAATCCGAATGAATCCGAACCAATTTTCCAATCCGAATAAATCCGAACTGGGATTGACCAAAAACGATTTTCAATCCGAATGAATCCGATTCAATCCGAACTTGGATTCATTCGGATTGAAAATTCAGTGTATATAAATCCGACTTCCGAATCATTCGGATTGAAACTTTGGTTCGGATTGGTTCGTTTTGGAGTTCGGATTGAACCGAATTGAGTTGGATTCATTTTTAAACAATTTGGGTCGAACGAAATGTATAACTTTCTTCGGATTTGTTCGAATTGAGTCGGATTGGTTCGGATACAGATTCCGGAATGATTCGGATTGGTTCGGAAGGAATTTCTATCCGATACACTCGCCAATGATGTTATTCCAAAGGTATTTATTTCCAGTTTCTACGTTTGCGCTTCTCTCTTCTTTCGACTCCTAATCGTTTCGAATAAATTCCTCGACAAAGGATAACATTATGTAGTACAAGAAATGTGAAAAATCGAGAGTGGTGGGTTAAAGGAGAATATATTAGTCACGTCTTGTATCACATTATGTCTAACTTCTATGAATATTTGGAGCTTATTAGAGCTAAGAGTTAACATATTGCCTGAAAAATGTTTCTGTGATTCGCTGCAAGTCGAGCTCAAACCAGTCAAAACGGACTCCTGCTGCGCACATCAAAAGGGACCAACGACCGTGCGATAAATGATCGCATTAAACGCTAAACATCTCGAGGCAACTCAAGTAGAAAGACACGATACATCCATCTTCGGTAAGTGCCGATTATTTCAGGGAGCTTATATTTATCTAGGCGGACGTGTGCTCGATAAACAGGAAAGGCACGCGGCTTCCTGACGCAAAACAGACTCTCAACTTTGATAAAATCGACCATAAAACCGATTAGGGTATGAACTTGATAATTTCTTAGTTTCAGTCACTTCAAAGTTTCTGATTCTGGCATTCTGGCAGCGTCAATTCTCTCGAGTGAGCGGAAATCATGAAGGGGTGAAGGTTTTACGATCATCTTCCTATTAGCATCCACGTTCTTTTTATA
>CAKNXH010000863.1:0-20388 GCA_932178445.1 Andricus quercusramuli | reverse complement strand
AATGACTTAAAAATTCACTTTTCTCGAAGATTTATAACTTTAGTAGAAATATTATCTCTTTGGTTGAAAATTGAAATAATTTGCTAAAAATTATTTTTTCAAAGTGAAAATTTATTGAAAATTTATTTTTGGGTTGAAAATTCATCACTTTTGTTGAAAATTTAACATTTTAGTTCAAAAAATGAACTGTTTGTTTTGAAAATGTATGTATTTTGTTGAAAATTCGTATTTTTTGCTGAAAAATCAATTTCTTCGAATACAAATGCAACTCTTCGTTGAATTGAATTGCTCTTCATCCCAAATTAATTTTTTTTGTGGAAATATCAACTATCATATTTTTTTGAAATTGAAAATTCATCTTTTTAGGATGAAAACTCAATTTCTTGGTTGAACGTGGATCTAATAACTTAAAAATTCATTTTTTTTTGAAGATTTATAACTTTAGTAGAAATATGATCTCTTCGGTTGAAAATTGAAATGAATTTTTCAAAGTAAAAATCTGAAAATTTGCTTGAAAATTGATTTTTTGTTCAAGCTTTAGATTTTTGGGTTCAAAATTTAACTGTTTTATATTAGAAATTCGTCTTTTTGCCTTGAAGGTTCAAAAATTTGGTGGAAAATTCAACCATTCTGTACAATTTTTTTCATTAAAAAGTAATTTTTTGGTTGATGAGTCATCTCTTTTGTCGAAAATGTAACATTTTAGTTTAAAAGTTTGAAAATCCAACTAGTTTGGAAATGTATGTAATTTGTTGTAAATTTTTCTTATTTGGTAGTGAATTAATCTTCTGAATTGAAAAATTAATCATTTGTTTAGAAATTTATATATTTTGTTGATAATTTGTCTTTTTAGTAAAAAATGAATCTTCTTAGTTCAAAATTAATCTTTTTGGTTGAAAATGCAATTATTTGGTAAAAAATTCAACTGTTTTGTAGGAAGTTCGTTTTTTTGGCTTAAAAAGTCAACATTTTAGATGAAACTTGAACCACTTTGTAACTTCATAAGAAACACTACGATCGAAAAAATGTAGTTGTCAAAAATTATGTAAGATTCGGGGAAGTTAGAACTCACGAAACCTAACGAAGGATAGGGAGGAGGGGGTTAGGAGAGGGAGGATCTGGGAGAAAGTGTGAGGGGGAGGGGCACACAAAAGATTATGGGATAGATGGAGGAGGGAGGGGATCACGATGAGAGAGGAAGGGGAGGATGGGGAGAGGGGGTGAGTACGGGATGGATAGGATGGAGGAGGGATAAATGGTTGGTGCAGGTGGGAGGATGGAGAGTGGAAGGGGTTGTGAGAGAGTGTGCTCTGAACGGGAGAGGGGGAAGGAGAAGATAAGGGTGGTGGGGAGAGGAGGGATTATCGTATTCTGTCATAGATTTTTCTCTTAATAAAAAAAAAATGATAAATTAAAAATGCTAATTGATTAATATAAACTATTGACTAAAAACCTATGATTTGAGTATCATAAAAAAACCTTTCGCGTACTCGTGGTGGAAACCTTCCCACTTTCTAAAATCGTGTGAAAGTGTGATGTTGAATTTTCTCGAGAGGGAAAGAGGGGAAGCTAAAACAGGAAGCTTTGCGACAGGAGCCTCGTTGCCATCGGGTTGTCTGGCTGGTTTCCTGCCTTCGAAGCGAGGGTAGTCGTCCTTTTAGTGATCCCATGGGTGGTAGGTTGAACGGTGCCCGAAAAGGGTGGTGAGAGAGGGGAAATCGGGTGATTGGAGAAAGAGGGAGGAAGATCCAGTCAAGCGAGAGAAAGAGAGAAAGAAAGGGAAGCTGGAGAGAGCGCTGGAGCGTGTAATTGAGTCCCGTGCGCGATCGCTACTTTATCGACCCCCTTATCCTTCCCTCTGTATCCTCCGCCTCCGCCCCCATCCAATTCCGCGTCGAAACCACCCTAAAACGCCATCATCCCCTCCCACCCCCCATGTTCTGACACTCCAGTCGTTTCGCACTCCCACCAATAGTGCGGAACGTTTTCACGACGAGAAGCGATATCCGAGTGTTGCTCAAAATTGATGAAAATTATCTGATGCTTCTCTCCATCTTTAGTTAAAAATTATTCTTTATGGCTTTTTTATTTTTAAGTGGAATTTGGTTGAACATTAAAAATTGTTAACATTTATTGTATTATGTTTAGAAATATAATAGACGTTTTCTGAATAAAAAAAAAGGGTTTTTGAGATGAAGTATTGTCTAGAAATAAATGAAACAATAACTGAATGCTTTTTCAATATTTTTTTTCACACAAATATTGAAGTTACTTAATGTAAGTACTAATGGAAATTTAATAATTGAAAAATAAATTTCACTAATATAAAGAATACAAAATATTATTTATAATAATACAATTTAACAATTAAAAAAAACTATTTGTTAAAAGTTTTTGAACACTTGAATTCGAGCTGAGATTTAATTCTAAATGTCGAAGAACAAGAAATTACAGAATTAACAAATTGTTTTTAAATTTATATAAGTATAATTTTTATAAGATTCTTGAGAAAATTTAAAGAGATTTTCGAATATTTCCGAAGTGTCTAACAAAAATCTGGAAGATTTTAAAAAATTTTTATTTTATTTTATAAAGGTTTACAAAATGTTAGGAAAAGATCGAATTTTTTTAAAGATGTTTAGGACTTTTAAAAGTTTGGAAGAAGTCAAGACATATTCAATAAAATTTCGGAAACGTTTCCAAGTTTTCAAATATTTCTAATCTATTAAAAAAGTCTTAAATTTTTAAAAATAGCTGTAACAGTCTCCAATTTATTCTAAAATTTTGAAAAAATCACTCAAAATGTGAACAATTTGCCTTCATAATCTTCTAAATTTTCCCAGGAATTTTGAGAAAATTGTTCATTCTCTTGAAACCTTTTGGAATTATCTTAAAGCTTCTAATTTTTTTTTAAATCTTCAAAAATCAAAATTTCTAAAAATCTTTTCAAATTTGAAATTCTTTTTGAATCTCTTGAATTCTTCTAAATATTTCTTGAATTCACTCGATTTATTTTTTATTTTTCAATCTTACCAAATTGACACATTTTGCTTTAAAATCTTCTACACCCTTTTTTCAAATTTGAGGAAATCGTTTGAAATGTTTAAAAACCTTGTTTAATTTTCTTTCAGAATTAATTTCTAAAAATAAAAAATCGTTTAAAATTTGCACACGAATCTTAAGGAAATTCTTCCTTTAAATATTTTCAGACCATCCAAACCTTGTCATCTTTAAAAATGATTCAAATTTTTCCTGAATTTGTTTTAAATTCTGCAAAATTAAGAAATTTGTCTTAAAATCTTTCAGATTCTCCTTTCACAATTTTAGAAATCTGTTGATATCTTCCCAAATCTTTTTGAATGATCTCTTGAAATTAATTTTTAAAAATGAAGCATCATGTTAATTTTTCCTAGGAACCTAAAAAAATCTTTTTTCATTTTCGTGAAACCTGACAAAATTCTTGAAGAATCTTCACAAGTTTAATTATTTTTGAATCATTTCAAAACTTCTGAATGTCTCTTATACTTACTTAAATTTTTTCTAAAATTATTTAATATGGCAAAATCGCGAAATTTAGGTTCAAAATCTTTCACACTCTTTTTAAAAAATTTTGGAAATAATTGAAAGTTTTTTTTTCAATTTCTTCAAAATTATAAATTACAATAAGTAAATTTAAAAATGTAACTTATCATTAAAAAATATGAAACCAGTAAGAACAATAAAAAATCAATAATGAAAAAAATCTCAGATATTTAAAATATTCGGAATAGTAACGAAATCTGGATTCATTAATTCTATTCTTCATTTTATTCTTAAATTGATAAAAATTGTGAAATTTCAAATCGAAATTACTTTAAAGTCAATTATTTTTATTTTGAAAAGATCATTATATTTCCTCATATTAAAAACATAAACAATTTGAAAGTTTAATATTAGAAAAATATTTGAATATTAGGTCTGAAAAATGTTTGAAACAAAAAATTAAAACCAGATTAATTTAGAACCAAACAGTTGCATTTTTAACAAAAAGGATTGATTTTGAACCAAGAAGATTAATTTTCGATCAAAAAAGACGAGTTTTTAACAAAATACAGAAATCTTTAATTAGAAAAGATCAATTTTCAATAATTTATATAAATTTTTAACCAAAAATAAAAGTTACATTGTTAGTTAGAAAAATGAATTCTTAACAGAAAAAAACGAATTTTCAAAAAAAAAATAGTTCAACCCAAAAGAATATTTTTTATCCTGGAAGATTAATTTTATAGAAATGGAACTGTTAATTTTTCAACCAAGGAGGTGATTCATAAAAATATGAATTTTCAAGAGAAAGGTAATTTTCACCCAATTAGATTAATTTTTTACCAAGTTATTAAATTTTCAACCAATGTAGAAAAATTTAAGCCGGAACAGATGCATTTTTAATTAAAAAGGATGAATTTTTAACCAAGGAGACAATTTTTCGACAAAAAAAAAAGAATTTTTAATAAAATACATGAATTTTCAACTAGAAAGGATCATCTTTCAATAGAAAACATCAATTTTCAATCAAAAAATGGAATAGTTACATTGTGAGTTGAAAAAATTATTTAATTTACAACATTGTCAACAGAAGAGATGATTTTTCAACTTAAATGATAAATCTTAGAAACAAATGAATTTTTAACAAAGGAGACCAACCCAAAAGATGATTTTTTAACCCAAAAAATTAATTTAAAAAAAATGGAATTGTTGAATTTTCAACCAAGGAGGTAACTCATAAAAACATGAATTTTTAACAAAAAAAGGTAATTTTCACCCAAATAGTTGAATTTTGTACTAAATTGTTGAATTCTTAACCAAAACAGTTTCATTTTAACCCAAACAGTTGCATTTTTAACCAAAAAGGATTAATTTTCAACTAGAAAAGATCAATTTACGATAAAAATGTCAATATTTAACCAAAAATGGAATAGTTACATTGTTAGTTAAACAATATTAATGCTGAAACAAAGAAAAAAAACAACAATTTTTCAACAAAATAGTTCAACCTGAAAGATGATTCTTTAACCAGGAAGGTTATTTTTTTTAATGAAATCGTTAAATTTTCAAAGGAGGAAGTAAATCATAAATTATCAAAAAAGATGCATTTTGAATTAAATAGTTAAATTTTTAACCGAAAAGAGAAATTGCCTAATAGTAAAATCAATTTAAAACACGAATTTTCAAAAAAATAAATTAATTTTCAACAAAATTGTTGAATTTTAGAGCAAAATAGACGAATCATCCACAAAACGGTAGAATTTTTAACCCAAAAGTATGATTTTTTTAAACAGGAGACTCAATTTTCAAACAAAAACTCAAATTTCCATAAAAATAGTAGAATTTCTAACAAAAAAGTTGATTTTCAACCGAATAGTTCAATTTTCTACTAAATATTTGAATCCTCAACCAAATTAGAATTATTCAAACTCAAAAAGTTGCATTTTTGATCAAAAAGGATGAATTTTCAAACAAGAAGATTAATTTTTTACCAAAAAAGAAGGATTTTCAACAAAACACATGAATTTTCAACTAGAAAAGATCAATTTTCGAAAAAAAAAACATTTTCAACCAAAAATTAAATAGTTACAATGTTATTTAGAAAAATTAACTTCGAAAATATGAATCTTAAAAACAAATAAATTTTGAACAAAGGAGGCCAATCGAAAAGATGATTTTTTTCTGTTCCTTACTGTTATTTTAATTCCTGAGAAGATCTAAATTTACCTCGAAACACGTTGATCCCTAGTAGTATGAAAAAGACGGAGATATAATGCATATAATAAATAAAATGATAATATGATAATATAATAAAATTATTCATGAGAAAGTATATTTGATTTCGATCCTAAAATAAAGACACTGGAAAACTTCGACTCAAATCTTGAGACTCCAAACGTAAACAGGCAGGGCCGCATGAATAATTTCTCTTTCATTTCGAGGCATGACGCAACCTGATGCAACGAAAGCGCTCAGAGTTCGACCCTAGAGCTCTTCATCACGCTTGACTGAGCAACGCCTCCCGCGCTCCCCGCATCGAGGAACCTCCGCGGCATCAATTCTCGGAACGCAAAAATTCAGTTTACGGCAATCCAGGTTCAAGTGTAATTAGAACTTTTGAAATTTTTTATTCTTGAATGTGAACTAATTCTACCAGTTTGTGAAAATTTATACTGTTGGTAGAACCGACCCTGAAAACACTTCAAAACCACCCCCGGGTGAAAAAGACACAAATTATAATTTAAAATAATGAAAATCAATTTTCGCTAGGAATCTGTATTATCATCGGAGATGGTAACGATCAATTAGTAGAGAAATCTTTTCTCACACTGTGAAAATGGAAATCTACAATATCGATCAAAGTTATCTCCTCTGATACAGAATATTTTTAACGTCTTCTCAGACTAGATGGAGCAGTAAATTAAAAAAATCTTTAATTGAATTCATTCAGAAAAGAGATCTTCTCCTTCCGCTCCGCTGGGATTCGAACGCCTGGTCAGCTGATTGCCAGTCAGGTGCTCTACCACTAAGCTACTAGAGAAATCGGAAGAACAATCCTTATTCTGAAACACGCTTTATTTTGCAAGATGTTATGTTTTAATACGAGTCAATTTATCTGTATTGCAATCAGTTGACCTGGCGTTCGAATCCCAGCGGAGCGAAAGGAGAAGATCTTTTTTCTGAATAAATTCAATGAAATTTGTTTTTACATTTATAGCTCATCTAGTCTGAGAAGACGATAAAGATTTTCTGTATCAGAGGAGATAACTTTGATCGATATTGTAGATTTCCATTTTCACAGCGTGTGAGAAGATTTTTCTACTGATTGATCGTTACCATCTCCGATGATAATACAGATTCCTAGTAAAAATGGAATTATATTAAAACATAACATCTTGCAAAATAAAGCGTGCTTCAGAAAAAAGATTCTTTTTTCCGATTTCTCTAGTAACTTAGTGATAGAGCGCCCGACCGGCAATCAGTTGACCTGGCGTTCGAATCCCGGCGGAGCGAAAGGAGAAGATCTTTTTTCTGAATAAATTTAATTTTGAAAATAAATCAAATAAAAGCAAAAGTTGTTATTGAGTTGCTATTGTTCTCATAGGTTGTTATTGACTGTTCTAGGGTTTATTTCTCGAAATAAAGTTATTAAAATAATTCATAAAAATTAATAATAGTTATTAAATTTTACGGTGATCCAACTATGGGGATACAATAAAAAATGCAATTACGTTCGATAAATTTATGCATTGGGAAACAATAATCTTTTATTATCTCAACAGTGCGAACATTTTTTATTTACCTGAGTGGTTCCTCGATTATTCATCGTAATAGTATTGGCCTGATTATCATACTCGACCGGGGTGTTTTTATAAGCGAGATGTTTATCACACTACTTTTTAGATTAAAGCAATTGAGTCAAACTATAATGATAATAATTTTAATAATAATTTTAATTTCAAAAAAATAAAAAAAAATAAAAAAAATAACAATCCATTCAACAATAATAATCCATTACAACTCGATAAAAATCTTGAAGAATGAAAAAATGCATCTCTTCAAAATTTAAAAAAAAAAATGAAACCAAAATGTTTTTCATTCAACTCGATGAAAAATTAAAAAAAAAATGTCCCTCATCCAATTAAAAAAATGTTAAAATCGAAATTTCTTCCCTTCCAACTCTAAAAATGTTGAAAGTAAAAAATCGAGAAGAAATATTCAAGATATTTTCAATTATCTAAATATATATATATATATAATTGTTATTATTTTTAGGTTCCGTTTATAAATCTGAAAAATTTCCATCTTCCATTTCAAAATAAATTCAAAACCAAAATTTCCTCCATTTCAACTAAATAAAAATATATATAACGAAAATTTCTCTTTTAAGTCATTAAAAAGTTGAAAATAAAAAATTCTACCATTAAACTCAATAAAAGAGTAGAAAAAGAAAAAATTGCCTCTTCCAAAATAGAAAAATTTGAAAACCAAATTTCCTCCCGTCCAAATGAAACAAAATGTAAAAATTAAAAAAATACTCCTTCTTCTAATTCATAAAATATTGAAAAGCAAAATTTCCTCCTTTGTAACTCAACAAAAATCTTAGAAATAAAAAATTCTCAGCTTCCAATTGATAATAAATTGAAAACCAAAATTTCCTTTATTGCAACTAAATAAAGATGATTGATATAAAAAAATTTCTCTTCTAATTCATAAAAAAGTTAAAAATGAAAAATTCTACCCTTAAACTCAATAAAAATGTTAAAAAGAAAAAAATTACCTCTTCAACAATAGAAAGAAATTGAAAACGAAAATTTCCTCCCTTCCACCTAAGACAAAATGTAAAAATTAAAAAAATAATGTTTCTGCTAATTTATAAAGTATTGGAAAGCAAAATTTCCTCCTTTCCAACTCAACAGAAATCTTAAAGATAAAAAAATTCCCAGCTTCCAATTGAGAATAAATTGAAAACCAAGATGCTTGCCCTTTCAACTCAATAAAAATGTTCAAAATAAAAAAATTTTCTCTTCTAATTCAGAAAAAAGTTGAAAATAAGAAATTTTTTTCCCTCAAACTCAGTAAAAATGTTGAGAAGAAAAAATGGCTTCTTCCAAAACAGAAAAAATTGAAAACAAAAATTTCCTTCCTTCCAAACGAATTAAAATGTTATTAATAAAAAACTATCCTTGCATCAGTTCATAAAATATTGGAAAGCAAAATTCCCTCCCTTCCATCTCGATAAAAATCTTGAAAATAAAAAATGTTTCTCTTCAAATTCAGAAAAAAATTGAAAACAAAATGTCCTCCCTTTTAACTCTATAAAAATGTTTTTTTAAAAAAAATGGCTTTTTTCCAATTAAGGAGAAATATTGAAAATAAAAAGTTTCCCCCACCAACTCAAGAAAAATGCCAAGAACAAAAAAAGCACTCTTTCACTACCGAAAAAAAATAAATAACTAAGATTTTGTCCCTTCCAACTCTGTCAAAATTTTTTGAATCAAAAAATTCCATCTTCCAGTTCAAAAGAAATTGAAAACCAATATCTCATATTTTTCAACTCAACACAAATATTTGAAAAAAAAAAATTGTCTTCTAATTTAGAAAAAAATAAAATAAATAAGTAAAAAATAAAAAAATTAAAAAAAATAAAAATTCTTCCCTTAAAATCAATAAGAATGTTCAAAAGAAAAAAAGGGCTCTTCCAATACAGAAAAAATTGGAAACCAAAATTTCCTCCCTTCATCTGAATCAAAATGTAAAAATTGTAAAAATAATCCGTTCGCTAATTCAGAAAATATTGAAAATCAAAATTTTCTTATTTCCAAATCCACGAAAATCTTAAAAATAAAAAATTCCCATCTTTAATGCAGAATAAATTGAAAACCAAAATGTCTTTCCTTTCACCTCAAGAAAAATATCGAAACTAAAAAATTTTTCCCTTTAAATTCAGAAAAAAAGTTGAGAATAAAAAATTCTTCCCTTCATCTCGACTTTCGTCCATTCCAACTCTATAAAGATCTTGAAAATAAAAAACTACCATCTTCCAGTAAAAAAAAAATTAAGAACTAAAATTTATTTTCTTTTCAACTAAATAAAAATGTTTAAAATGAAAAATTTTCCTTTTTCCATTCAGAAAACAAATAAAAAATTCTTCCTTAAGCTCAATAAAAATGCTAAAAAGAAAGAAATGGCCTCTCCAACAAAGAAAAATTTTTTAATTAAAATTTCTTTCCTTTCAACTGACTGAAAATGTTAAAAATAAAAAATTATTCTTCTGAAAATTAAAAAAAAAATTAAAAACTAAAATTTCCTCGTTTTACACTCAACAAAAATTCAAACAACAAAAAGTTCCGCATTGAATTCCGGAAAAAAATTAAATACCAATATTTTTTCTTTTAAAATTAAAATGATGAAATTTAAGTGTTTTCTTATACATAAGTCCTTTTGAATTATATAAATTTTAAGTCGTTTCAAATTAGGCATGGTGATGTCGTTATTTATACATCAAAATTCAACACTTTCGTTTACATATTGGATACATAATTGCTTACTTTCATTCAAAAGTTAAATATTGTTGAATATTGAAAAATTCTTAACATTGACAAAAAGTTTAAATCAAATTTCTTTCAGAGTATATTATATCACGTGATTCGAAATTTGTGATATTTCAAATGATTGGATAGATTTTCCATCTAGGAATTTGAGTCAAAGATAAATTGGGACCGAAAATATAATTTAATTATTTCAAGCCTATTTCTTTTTTTTATCTGAATTTTTACTTTGTTATTTAATTCATTATTTAAATTATCAGAATAAAAATAGTATTAATAACTTAAAAATGGTTTTACTTCATCTGAAAGTAATTGAAGATTTCGATATCAGAGATCCCAATCAGAGATGGTTTAAATGCATGCATACAAGGACTTATAGGTTCATTAGACACGTGTTCAATTAGTAAAGATGGTTTAGGGAATTAATTATCCGCAATCTGTCTTCCAACGTTGTCGTAGAAATTAATTCAACGGACGTTCTCTCTCTAATATCGACTTTGAATGTCGCCTTCTGACATTAGGAAGTTAATCCCGTTGTGGAATTATGGATTGCTTCAGTCGATTAGTACGTCATATAGAACCAACTCCCTTCTCACCCTTCTCAGCTATTGCCTCTAGGGTGTTTCAAAAAAGCCTTTTTTTGAAAAGTCAAAACGCTTTTCGATTTTTGCAAAATAGAAGTCAAATAATGAGGTTTGACGATCAAAAAAACTTGGTTGGATGATTTTTAGTGCTGCCTAAAGATTGTTTAAGTTCTTCTTTATTCATAATGTGTCTCCTAAGACCCCTCTTCTACCTCAATTTTGCAATTTTTTCACATTAAATCTTTTATTCTTTTTCATTCGCTCCTCTAGCGCACTCCAACTCCTTCATACACTCCTCACAGAAACCATCCTTCTCTAGAATCTTTACCACATTCTCTTCTCAGCTTCTCTTATTTTCCGTTCCTCTCCTAAATCCATCCCATTCAGGCTCCGATGTTTCCTCCTCACATTCACATATTCTCCACTTTCTGTTATCTTTCTTTTCCCACTCCACCCCTTCCCTTACCTCCTTTTTACCTCTAGCACCTTACAACTCCTTCATCCACTCCTCACAGAAACCATCCTTCTCTAGAATCTTTACCACATTCTCTTGTCAGCTTATTTTATTTTCCGTTCCTCTCCTACATCCATCCCATACAGGCTTGCATGTTTCCTCCTCACATTCACATCTTATCCACTTTCTGTTTTTTTTCTTTTCCCACTTCACCCCTTCCCTTACTTCCTCTCCTGATACAAATCTTGCTATTCTGATCCATCTTCTCTCTCCACATACCTTTTCCAAATACTTTAGCACTCCTTTTTTCATCATCTCATACCATTTATTATATTTTGATTCCTCAATCATCACCTATCCTCCTATTAATTGTCTTTCCCTGTCCCTTCTCTCCAATTCTCCATAGCTTACTCCATTCCCCTCTCCTATATCTCTAGTGCTAAAGAATGACCTTATTTCTTCTTATTTTATTGAGTCTACACCGTCCCTCTCCTTTCTTCTACCTCCTTCAAACTTTTTTTTCGCCAGCTCCCCTCACTTTCCCTTCCTTAGCTTCGTCTTAAACTGCCACTCTTTCCAGCTCTGGTACCTAATTTATCCCTTTGTGCTTCTTCTCTCACCGTATATCCAGGCGTTATCCCATCTTCCCCTTATGTCCATCATATATACTTTTCTTGTGAACTCTCAATCTCTTTCATTTCCTTCCATCCCCATATTTTCGATCCATAACCTAATATCGGCCATACCTTATTAAATAACATTCTCCTTCTTCAATCTTTTTTTAACCATCTTTTTCCTATTCTACATACTAGTTTCATAATCTTTGACGCATTTATTACCCTTTCTCTTATATAAGATCTATGATCTCCATTTGATTGCAAGGTATACCCCAAATATTCAAACTCCTTTACTTCTAACTTTACTCCATTTCATCTTCCAGTCCATTCTTTCTTTTTCCTTCTCTTTTTCTGAACTTCATTATCTTTGTCTTTTCTACATGTAAATGCAACTTTTTCCCATCTAAGTATTTCACCAATGTTGTAATCAGGCCCGCCATCCCTTCTTCATTCTCTACCATCAACACTATATCATCCGCGTATGCCAGTATATAAATGCTTTATTTTTCCGTCCTAACTCCTCCCCGTTATTTTCTTTTCATTCCTTCTTATAAGTCTGAGATAATTATGTTAAATAAAAATGGACTCAGAGGAAATCTCTCACAAACCAGAAACTATCTCCTATTTACTCTCCTACCTTAACCCTGCTCTTTGTCTGATTCGGTGGCTCTATCTTCTTTCCTCGACTTCTTCCTTTAACTTCTCCTATAAAACAGTTACATATACCTTATACTATGTTGGCATTAGTGTCACTCCTCTATAATCTTGAGCCTCCTCCCCTTTGCCTTTCTTCACTATGGGAACCACTACTCCTTCTTTTCATAACTCTGGCCACCCCTCTCCTCTCCATACTCTATTACACATTAGCCATGCTCATTCCTTCAGTTCTGTTCCCCTATATTTCCAGACTTCATTTTAAATCTCATCTATACCAGGGGCCTTTCCATCCTTCATTATTCCTAAAACCTTAGCTATCTCTTTCCTTGTTATTCCCTCTTCTTCATCTCTTTTCCTACCATATTTTTTTCCTTTCCAGGTTTCCTCTGTACCCATCCTGGCAAATACATACAATATTTCTTTATTTTACAATCTCAATATCCTGGTTTACTCTTTTCCCTCTTTTTATCTCTCTATTTACTACCTTCCATACCTCTTCTTCCGTTCTCGCCTTTTTCATCTCTTCTTCAATTCTTTTATTTTTGTCCTCTTTCTTTTGATCACACAACTCAGTATACACCTTCTTTCTCCTATATTCTTCTTTACTACTTTTCCCTTATCTCCATTCTTGGAATTCCTTCCTGACTTCCTTCTTCTTTTCTTCACATTCCTCATCCCATCGACTTCTATTCCCTCCTTCACTATAACTTATTTTTTGGTTTGTTATCTTTAATCCTCTTTTTATTTCTCCTATAATTCTTTCCATTACCTCATTGATATTTCCCTCTCCCATTTTCATATGCCTGATCTTTTTCTTAAACTGTCCTTTTCCTTTCATTTACCAATCTCCTCTTCCTGTCAAATTTATAGATTAAAAAAATAATGTTTTACAAAAAAAAAAGAATGAACAACAAAGTTGTTAAATTTTCAACTAAAAAGATGAATTCCCGACCAAGAAGATTATTATTCTACAAATAAAGACGAATTTTGAACAATACATGAATTTTCCATGGAATTATGTAATAATTATGAATCCTCAATATAAAAATTAATTTTCATGGAATACTTCAACTTCGAGTCAAATAATAGACTTTTCAATCTAAAAAAATGAATTTTCTAGGAAGCATGTAAAAGTAGATATTTCAACCAAACAGTTGCATTTTTAACCAAAAATTTCTAACCTAAAGGATTATATTTCTACCAAGGAAAACGAATTTTTATCAAAATACATGCATTGTCAACCAAGAAGTTGAACTTTCCACTAAAAAAGATAAATTTTTAACCAAAAATGGAATAGTTTAATTGCCAGTTTGAAAAATTTATTTTCAACCAAACATGAAACGAGTTTTCGTGAAAATAGTTAAATTTTCAACCAAGCAGATGCACCTTCTAATAAAAAAATAAATTTTTAACAAACCAGTTGAACTTTTGATAAAAAAGATCACTTTTTAATGATAATGTTGCATTTTCAAGGAAAGAATTAAATTTTCAACCAAATGATAGAATTCTGAATGAAATGAATTTCGAACTGAAAATGTAATAGTAGTATTTTCAATAAAAAAATGAACTTTCATCTAAAACTTGTAACTTGGTTGATAAAAAGTACCGCCAGCCCACTTTTTCTTTTAGGACTACACCACTGGATGCAGAGGGCTGGACTGACTGAAGAAGTATATCTTAGAATGAAAACAGAAACAAACAAAACATTGAGAATTTGTATTATTTGAAGACGAAAATTATAATCAAACGGCTGATTGATAAAAAAACAAAGTTAGGACATAGACTACGAAAAAAGTAAATAGAGAAACACAACACCGAAAAGATTAAACGCAAAACGTGAGACACCTAGTGAGCGCGCCAAGAAGTTTGGATTTAAAAAAACAAAAAAGAGCGTCATTCTGAATACATTGGTTTTGTATAAAAATAAATTTCTGAAATTTACGTTTGTAATTATAATTTGATTCAGATATATAGATCTGCTTAACGTTTCTGCGATTCAGAATTAGTATACCTAGTTCAGAGCAACTATACTGAGATGCAGAGATAGCTAGAGAATTATATCAATTTGTCGTTTTGAAATATGAACTTTTATCTCAAACTGGTAACGATGGAAAGTGTCGCCAGCCCACTTTTTCTTTCAGGACTACACCACTGGATGCAGAGGGCTGGACTGGCTGAAGAAGTATGTCTTAGAATGAAAACAGAAACGAACAAAACATTGAGAATTTGTATTATTCAGAGACGGAAATTATAATGAAACGGCTGATTGATAAAATATGAGGTGAGGACATAGACTACAAAGAAAGTAAATAGAAAAACATAACAAAGAAAAGACTGAACGGAAGACGTGAGACACCTAGTGAGCGCGCCAAGAAGTTTGGATTTGAAAAGCAAAAAAGCGCGTTATTCTCAATGCATTGGTTTTGTATGAAAATAAATTTCTGAAATTTACGTTTGTAATTATAATTTTATTCGGATAGATAGATCTGCTTAATGCTTTTGCGACTTAGTATACCTATTTCTGAGCAGCTATATTAAGATTCAGAGATAGCTAGAGAATTATATTAATTTGTCGTTTTGAAATATGAACTTTTATCTCAAACTGGTAACGATGGAAAGTGTCGCCAGCCCACTTTTTCTTTCAGGACTACACCACTGGATGCAGAGGGCTGGACTGACTGAAGAAGTATATCTTAGAATGAAAACAGAAACGAACAAAACATGAAGAATTTGTATTATTTGAAGACGGAAATTATTATTAAACGGCTGATTGATGAAATATAAGGTTAGGACATAGACTACAAAGAAAGTAAATAGAAAAACATAACAAAGAAAAGACTGAACGGAAGACGTGAGACACGTAGTGAGCGCGCCAAGAAGTTTGGATTTGAAAAGCAAAAAAGCGCGTTATTCTCAATGCATTGGTTTTGTATGAAAATAAATTTCTGAAATTTACGTTTGTAATAATAATTTGATTCAGATATATAGATCTGCTTTTGAGACTTATTATACATAGTTCAGAGCAGCTATATTGAGACTCAGAGATAGCTAGAGAAGTATATCAATTTGTCGTTACGAAATATGAACTTTTATCTCAAACTGGTAACGTAGTTTAGGGAAAATGCCGCCAGCCCACTTTTTCTTTTAGGACTACACCACTGGATGTAGAGAGCTGAACTGGCTGAAGAAGTATACCTTGAAATGAAAACAGAAACGAACAAAATATTGAGAATTTGTATTATTTGAAGATGGAAATTATAATCAAACGGCTGATTGATTAAAAAACAAGGTTAGGACATAGACTATGAAGAATGTTATTAAAGAAACACAACACAGCAAAGATTGAACGCAAGACGTGAGACACCTAGTAAGCGCGCCAAGAAGCTTGGGTTTGAAAAACAAAAACGCGCGTCATTCTGAACGCATTGGTTTTGTATAAAAATAAATTTCTGAAATTTACGTTTGTAATTATAATTTTATTCGGATAGATAGATCTGCTTAATGCTTTTGCGACTTAGTATACCTATTTCAGAGCAGCTGTATTAAGATTCAGAGATAGCTAGAGAATTATATAAACTTGTCGTTACGAAATATGAACTTTTATCTCAAACTGGTAACGATGGACAGTGCCGCCAGCCCACTTTTTCTTTTAGGACTATACCACTGGATGCAGAGGGCTGGATTATTATTAAACGGCTGATTGATACAATATGAGGATAGGACATAGACTACAAAGAAAGTAAATAGAAAAACACAACACAGAAAAGATTGAACGCAAGACGTGAGACACCTAGTGAGCGCGCCAAGAAGTTTTGATTTAAAAAACAAAAAAGCGCGTCATTCTGAACGCATTGGTATTGTATAAAAATAAATTTCTGAAATTTACGTTTGTAATTATAATTTGATTCGGATAGATAGATCTGCTTAATGCTTTTGCGACTTAGTATACCTATTTCAGAGCAGCTATATTGAGATTCAGAGATAGCTAGAGAATTATATCAATCTGTCGTTACGAAATCATGGGATCGTATCGTTTACGACTAGTCGATTACAGTAGTGACTTTTGAGTTAGCACAATCACATTATAACATTACAGAGCCCCGAAACAACCCACTAATGTAAATGGCTAGTTATCAGAGAGATATCTTATACTACTGCCTCGCTGTTCGTCGTTACTGGACCGTGGAAAATTATAGGCGAATGGTACCTCCTATTCTCATATCGATTTATGGTCTATACTCTACAATTTACATTCTACATTCTATATCTATATCTATAGCTAATATATTTACAAACTACATACTCAGTTTTTTATGAAAGTGTGGGGAAAGTGAGTTGTATAGGAATTGATGGAAAAAAGTTATGAGTGGAGATTGAAGTATTATCGGTTATGAAGATTGTGAAAAACAGAAAGACGATTTTTTAAAATAAATAAGTAATTTCGTCTTGTAGAACAAAAATTATTTATTTATTCTTCTTGCCAATGTTTAATAATTTTTATTGTGAAGATTTTTAGTGTGAAAGTGTAAACTAAAATGTCTTTAAATTAAACAGGTTTAAGTTCCTCTACTGTGTCTAGCATCCCGGAAATCCTCAAAAACTTGGAAAAGTTCTTGCATTTTTTTACCTGGAAAAACCTAGAAAAGTCCTTGAATTTTTCACATAGTCATAAAATTTTTACTCCCTTAAAAAAAGTTGAGTATTCATCTTTTTAGTAGAAAATTTAATTACTTGGTTGAAGTTTGAACCCCTGTGTTGAAAAAATAATTTTGTTGGTGAAAAATTATTTTTTTAATGGAGGTTTCATCTTTGGTTGGAAATTAACTATTTTCATTGAAACCCCTTCCTTTTAATTATTTTTATCGAACATGTAAGATTTGCATTTCAGCTTGAAAATTTACTTTTATGTTGAAAATTCATATTTTCGGTGAAAAATTAATTGTTAAAATTTAAAATTGAACAATTTAAGTTGACGATTTATAATTTTTGTTAAAAATTCATTTCGCTAATTGAAAGTTCAACTATTTTGTTGAGTGTTATTTTTTTATTGTTTAAAATTAATTATTTACCCGAAAATGTAACTTTTCCATTTTTGTTTGAAAATTGATCTTTTGCAGTTGAAAATTCATCTCTTTAGTTGAAAAATTCACTATTTCGTTTGAGATTGATTTATTAAAAATTGTTTTTTATTTAAAAATTCATGTATTTTTGGTTTGAAAACTCATCTCTTTTTGTGGAAATTGAATTTTTTTGGTTATAAATGAACCATTTTGTTTGAAAATTCATCTACTTTCGTTGAGGATTCATCCTTTTTTGGCTGAAAAGTTAATTACTTGATTGATGGTTGAACCAATTAAAAAAAAATTATTTTAATGGTTGAAGATTCATGATTTTAGTTGAAAATTCATCTCTTTGGCTGAAAATTAATTTTGTTTATTACAAATTAAAATGCTTCATCTATTAATTATTTGAAATTGAATAACAGGTAATTAATATTATTATTAAATAATTTACTCTTCATATTAATCTTTTTTGTTGTTGAAAATTCATCATTTCAATTAAAAATTCATCTTTTTGGTTGAAAGTCAAACTAATTTGTTAAAAACTCATTGCTTTTTGAAAATTAATTTTTAAAATAAAAATGTAACCATTCAATTTTCGGTGGAAAATTGCTTTTTTTGATTGAAAATTTAACTTTATGGGTAAAAGTTGAACCACTTGGTTAAAAATTTATTTTTTAGTTGAAGTTTTATGTTTTTTGGTTGAAACTTGAATTATTTGGTTCGAAATTAATTGTTTTTAGGTAAAAATTTAACAGCTTGCTTCAAAGTTGAAATAGTTTATGAAAATTCATATTTTTTTTAATTCACCTCCTTGGTTGAAAATTGTACTATTCCATTTAAAAAAGGAAATTATTTTCTGCGTTAAAAAATCATCTTTTGACTTGAACTCTTTTCTTGAAAATTAATTTTATTGAAGTTCCATTATTTTAGTTGAAAATTGATCTCTCTTGTTAAAAATGTAACTATTTTGTTAAAAAAATTTTTTTTGGTTGAATGTTGATTCCTCTGACTAACAATTAGTTGAAGATTCACGTATTTAATTGAAAAATCGTATTTTTTTAGTCGAAAATTAACCTTCTTTGTTGAAAACTCATCCTTTTTGGTTAACAATGCAACTGTTCAGTTCAAAATAAATCTGGTTTAAAATTAATCTTGGTAAATCTGGTGATTTAACGATTTGGTAGAAAATTAAACGATTTGATTGAAAATGAACTTTTTTGTTAAAAATTCATATTCTTTGTTGAAAATTGAAAATTAAATCTATTTTCGGGTTAAGAATTTAACTGTTTTGTAGATAATTCGTTCTTTTGGCTTTAAGATTCAACAATTTTGTTGAAAGTTGATCGACTTTTTTGAAAATTCGTGTTTTTTGGTAGAAAATTAATCTTTTTGCTGCGAAAAATTCATTTATCTGATTGAAAATACAACTACTTGGTTGAAAGTTGAACTAGTTTGTTAAACATTCATAATTTTCCAAGATTCATCTCTTTGGTTTAAAATTTAATTTTTCACCTGAAAATGTCATGGAATTTTGGGCTACGTTACTTTTCGGGGAGGAGGGATTTTCTAAAAATAAAAATTTTCCCATGCTAATCTCATAGGATTTTCAGGGCCTTTGCGGCACAACATTAACTGATTTGGTTCAAACCTGGAGGGATTTTTTTTCTAGGAACCTCACAAATCGGATGGTGGTATGCCCTCTACTGGAAAGAAAAATGTCAACAGGTATGATTTTGGACCACCCTAGTGGATGAACCTGTTCAGGTTGATCAAAAGAAGTTAAGTCAAACTTTTCATTTAAAAATTAAAACACAAAAAAATTAATTGCTTGAAAATTAATGATTTTCAATTGAATAATCCTAATTTTTTCTTTAATTCCAATCAAAATTCATTCAACCCAAGAAATTCAGTTCTGAAGGTCAGACTGTAAGTCCTATTTTTTTTTTTTATAAATTTAATCTGATGCCCATCAGTGCTGGGATCGCAACTCGGCCTTTACGGATGTCCATTTCGAAAATCAATTTGTCGGCCGCTTTCGCAAGAGTTACGAGTGCGTTTTAACGTTGAAAACCGGCGAGGCCTCGCATAATGCTCGAAAGGAGATTAACCCGTGAAATAAATTCCAGGTGCTCGCAGGGGAGGTGGAAGCGGTTTCTCGAATCAGTTTGGGTGTATATAGCGGACAGCGAGTCATTTGTCGCGTTAATAATTATAAGAAGGTGTGACCCCACGCTCGATCGTTACACCTATACACCAGGTCGAAGATATTTATGTATCTCAAGCTCAAGTTGGTTCTGCGGGATATCGTGGGGTCCGATAGAGCTGCAGGGGGCGACGTAAACTAACCGCTGGTTAATTATTGTCCTCTCCTGGGGCCCCTAATACCTCCTGAGCCTGCGACTCCCGGGGATCCCCCCAGGTCCATGCTAAGGACCAGAACTACCGTGGTAGCATTCAATTAGCCTCGCGGCATGTGAAATATTGTTCTCCGGACCAGATTCGATATTAGTTTGATATCTACGATTCGAAATTCGCCAGCTGGTCTCCAGTCTTGGGTATAATTGCTGCATTTGGATGGAAAGAGTTCGAAAATATTTTGCCATTGGCGAAATTTCCATCCAACAAGATCACTGTGATGAGAGAAGATCCCGTGCAGAAATTTCCCCATCTTTCCCTATTTGATGTTGGTTTCTGATGGGGCTCCGATCAGAATTTTTTAGTCTAGGAAAAACTGATGGGGGTCCTATCAGGCTCTAAAGACTAGTGCGCAATTTCTATCACGGAGAGACTTTTGGTATTAATATTTCTTTTATCGCATATTAATAATTAAAATAAAATATACGAATTTAGGGATAATCGAGGTACGGTTAGAAAAATTCGAATAGTGAATATGAAAATTCAGACTAATATTTCTGATTGGAATAAATCGTAAGAATATTA
>CAKNXH010000862.1:43999-60682 GCA_932178445.1 Andricus quercusramuli | reverse complement strand
TTCTTAAAAATTTGTCTTTCTGATTTCAAAATTCACCTGCTTTAGCAGAAATTACATCTTTCTTGGATAAAAATGCAACTGTTAGTTTTAAGATTCTAAAATGTTGGTTGAAAATTGTGCTGTTTTGTGGAAAATGTAATTGTATTGTAGCAAATTTTCTTTTTGTTTAAAATTCATATTTTGGTGTTAAAAAATGAACTGAAAGCTTTTCTGGATGAAAATTCATCTGTTTTAAGAGAAATTTCATCTTTTTTGTAAAAAAAAGGAACGGTTCGTTTGGAAATAAAATTATTCCGTTGAAAATTCTTCCCTTTTGGTTGAAAAATTCGTCTTTTTGGATGGAAAATCAATTTTGTTCGTAGAAACTCATTTTTTGTTAAAAAATTAATATTTTGATCTTGAAAAGTCAACTGGAATCATTTCTGGATGAAAATTCAACTATTTTTTTGTTTTTGTTTTCTTTTCAATCCTAAAATCCTAATGCTCATCTTAAAAAATCCGCTTTGGTAGAAATTTCTTTTTTTTAATGAAAATACAACTTTTTGGTTAAAAACTATTCTTCTTTGCTTGAGTATTCAACTATTTTATTTAAAAGATTTGGTTGAATCACTTTTTTAAGAAATCATTTTTTTGTTGAAGAGTTAAATTTTTAGTTGAAAACTCATCTCTTAGGTTAAAAATTTCATTATTTTGTTGAAAATTCAAGTATTTTGTTGAAAATACTCTACATGTAATATTGTCGTGTTTTGAATATCAAAAAAGCTTTTTTCATGTAAACAGAATAAATTTTTTTTTTCAAACTTCATAAATCTGTACTGGTGGGTCATAAACTGTTCATCAGTAGGTCAATCGATGCATCTCAAAGACGCGAACAAATACCCTACATGTAATATTGTCGTATTTCGAATATCAGGAAAGTTTTTGTCATATAAACAGAATAAACAGTTTTTTGAAACTTTGTAAATCAGTACTGGTCGGTCATTAAAGGTTTATCAAAAAGTCAATCGATGCGTCTCAAGGACGCAAACAAATACGGCATACAGTTCTTGAAAGATGTTATGGTTTGAGAAAGATTCATAAAGAGAATTTGAGAATTGTTGTTTCAACTATTAACACTCCAATGAAATTTTTAGAAAAAAACTTCAATTTGATACTTAAAGACTCAATTACAACTTTTAAATACAATATTGAAAATAGCTGGGAATTAAAAAAAAAATATTATTCAAAAAACTGCCCCTGATGACCATGTAATGATTTCTTTGGATGTTATTGCAATGTTCCCAAATATACCCCTTGAGTTAGTTAAACCGGCAATTTTAAATAAATGGGACAATATAAGGACACGTACTCGATTAAGTCAAAAAGATTTCATTGAAGGGATAGTTTTCATTATGAATTCAACTTATTTTAAATTTAATGGATCTTTTTATAGGCAAAAGTTATTTGGTACTTTTAACAGTTTTCATCCAAAACGTCAATTTACCCACGAAATAGAGAAAAATAGCAAAATCAGTTTTTTGGACGCACAAGTAATTAAAGCTCAGGATGGTAATATTATTACCAATTGGTACAGGAAAAATACATATTCAGGTAGAATTTTAAATTTCTTTTCGGCTCATCCTTTTCAAAACAAAATTGCAGTAATCAAAAACTCAGTCGACAGTGCTCTAGGTTTGTCCCACATTTCATTTCACAAAGAGAATTTGAATATTGTTAGGAATATCCTTTTTCTGAATCATTATCCAAAAAAGTTGGTTAAGCAGCAAATCACAATTAGAATCCAACAAATCAAAAACAAACAGAGTAACATTTTAGCTACAGATAATCAGAAGGAATTGAGAGAATATAGTTACTTTTGTTCTTCCTTTTTTTGGCCAAATTTCGAATACTATTCAATTTATGTTAAAAAAATTTAATATCCATACTATTTTCCGTATACCATCTTGAATGGATTCAATAATAACTTTTGGTAATGATCCTTCAGATAAATTTGAAAAGGGCGGTGTGGTTTACAAGATCACTTGCAAGATCTGTAAGATGACTTACGTTCACAAAGTACACGAATTTTCAACCAAACATTTGAATCTTTTGAGGAATTGAAAGAAAAATTTTCAATAAAATAGTTTATTTTTTAACCAAATAGGATACATTTCAAAGGGTTCTTTTAATTTTCAGCCAGATAGTTAAATTGTCAATCCGATACATGCATTTTTAGCCAAGAAGAATAAAAAATGATGAATCGTCAACGCTCTTTGATTATATATTCATCTATTTTGTGGGCGATAACAATGTTTTCTTCTAAGAATATGTCTAGTCATCCCAAAAAATCCGTGAAGTTGGAAAAGTAGATGGACTAGTCCTCCCGAATTTCGGGACAACAGTTCGTTTTTTAAACTGAAAATTTAACTGTTCCACTTTTGATTGTATATTTATCTCTTTGAGTTGGGAATTAGGTATTTGGTTGAGAATTTTTATATTATGCTAAAACTTCGTATTTTTTGTATATAATCAGACATTATTAGCTGCGAACACTTTTAGATTATTATTATAAATTTTACCTTGAGATAATCATCGTCAGCCCAATTTTATTGTTTGGAAATTTTGTAATGAAATGTAAATATCTCAGAAAGACAAACTTGACGTCTAAAACCTATGGGACAATAACTATAGGATATCATAAAAATTATTGAAGCACCAGAATACTCTTCAGTTAGATTGTTATTCAAGTTCTTCATAAATACATAAATGTGTTTTTCCTTTAATTAGAAAAATGAGGATTATTCAGACCCTTGTCTTATCCTTGGCGGTGATTCTAAATTCTCTTGGTAAATATAATAATATAATTGTACATATATAATTTTTGGTACATTTTTTTAACCTATCCCCAAGTCAAATTTTTGCGATTTAATCTGCAGTCTATCCAAATTGTTATTTTTGTCACAACTTCTTTTGCTAAAATTTCCAAAGCTTCTGTCTACGTGGGCATGTTCGTTGGCAATTAAATCTCAACCTGAGGAAGTCCTTTATTCCGAGGGTTGGAAAGTGTGATGAGTTACACATTTCTCATAAAAAATAAGTCGAATTAGGCGACGCGCGCATAAAAAAACGTTTTGTAGCCTATTGGGACGTGAATTAGGTCGTTCAAATCTTCTTCTGCCACACATTCCCTCCCCAACTCACCCTGCTATTGTCTACTTCTCCATCCCTCCCATAATCACCCTCCACCCACTTCCTATATTACCCCTCCCCTCAATTCCCCCATCACTTCCCAACCATTTCTCTACTGCTTCTTCCCCTACTTCCCTACAATTCCCTACTACCACTTATCTCCTCTCTAGGCCCTACTTCTCTCTCTCACTGAACCATCCTTCTCCTTCTCTTCTGCCCGCACTTCCCCCACTTTCTCGAATATCCCACCCCTTAATTCCCTCACAACATGCACTCTTTTCCAACACGTCTCCCTTTTCTACTTCCACTCTCCTCTCTCCCTTACAAATGACCCTCTTTGACCCTTACAATCATACTACCATCCCTTCGATCGCTGAGTTCTTTACTGTGCGAACACGTTTAATCGCATACATCTACTATAGAAAAATATCTAATCTTCTGTTCCTTCTTATTGCAGAGTTGAGTTCACAATTCGACTGTCTACCTAATGGCGCCCCTATTCCTGGTGCTTCTCGTTCCGGAACGTCTTCTTCTCCTGAAAGATGTGATCCACTTGCCGAACCTTCTCTTCGTCCCAGGTCCAGATCTCCTCCCGCCAGGCCACCTTCTCAGCCCGAGCCTCTTCTTCGTGCCAGGTCCAGGTCTCCTTCTGCCAGCCATGATTCTTCCCCTGGACTTGAACATACTTGGCTTATTCCCCACACCAATCCGCGCCGACGATACGAAATTCGGGAATATACTTTTCCTGCCGATAAAGAAATTCAAATTCACGGAAAAGGACGCCAAACCTTCAGGCCCATGCCAAGCGGAGAAAAGAAGGTTTTAACAACATCCACTGGCGACGTCGTTGCAATTTTGGAGCGTAATTCATATCTTCGTGGAATATATACAACGAGAAGTGTCTTTGAAGTAAGGGTTAAAATAAACATCGACAGCGGTGTGGTTCAACCTTTGACCCCAGAGGAAATCGAAAATACTCCCTTAGGCAACCGTCAACGTATATCAAATCATTTTACAAAAGTGAATGCACAAGACATTTCTCCACATCATTAATTTCATCAAAAAAATGTGAAACTCGTTTACAATGTTCAACAATTTGTGAAAAACAGTATAAGCATAAAACGAAACTCTAAAATATACAGATTTATAATCAGTTTTATAAAAATTTGAATGACCATAGTAAGTTCATCGTTAAAAGTAGGAGATAATTTATATCCAAACATTAACGGCTACACCTGCAAATACATCTACAGATATTTTTGGCTGGACAAATTCATGAGTGATGTTGAAACAATATAAAATAGGAAGAAATTCTCCAAAGCCTCCGTGATAATTTACCTATTCGAAAAAAATACTTGAAGAAAAAAAGTAGACAATCGGAAGAAAATCGGAAAGCTCGCAGAGTGTGAGACGCCCCGTGTGGATTTGAATAATTTAATTATGTTTACTGAAACTGATACCATAAGTAAAAAAGGATGAAGGCAACATCTTATTTTCCAAGTTATGGAAACATTAAAAACCAATTCACTGAGGTAGGAAATCAAAGATATTTATCTTTGATTTTATATCGTGAAACTTCAAATATATTCATTTCAAAAATATTGGTTCCCAGTTTTAATGTATGGAAATTTTGTAAGCATAGCACCTAGTTTCGAAATTTGCCTTATCAACAGCAACACGTTTATCGTGAACTTAGCCTATTCTAAGGCTTCAGAGCAAATATTGCCTTCAGATAATAATAATACTGATAATTAGATTTAGGCGTGGGATTGATGCTGTACTGAAGTTATCTCTGATTAAAAAATAAGCGTCGCTATACATTAATTTTGAAATCGAGGAAAATATTTTTGTTGTTAATTGTATCTCATTTAAGAAGAAAGCATAAAGCGAACTTCGGACAAAAATTTCGGGTTGAAATTTTTTATTTTCATTCCATGTAAGCACCGGATTTACGTTAAAGCTAAAACATTGTCTAAATGTTGACACAAGTTTTAATTGATTTCGTGAATCAATTTTTTTCCTTGAAACTGACTCTTAACAAATTTAAATATCTCAGAAAGACAATCTTCACGACAACAATCTGCAAGATGACAACTACAGGACATCATATAAACTAATTAAGCTCTAGAATATATTAATTAGTTTCATTGTTTTTCGAATTATTCATCAATATATTTATCCGATTTTCCTCTAATTAAAAAAGATGAGGATTGTTTGTACTCTCGTTTTATTATTGGCAGTTCTCCTCAATTCTATTTGTCTATTCCATCAGTTATTTTCATTCAATCATTTTTCAATATTTAGTTTCAATTTTCCTTTCAATATTAAAAATCGTAGGCTCACTTTGCTAGTCTTTGAGTTATACTGTGCTGTAGTGTTGGATAGTAACAATATTATCTTTAGAGTCAATGAAAGCGTAAGCAAAATATGTAGAAGCACTTGAAAATCAAAATGGCTTACCCAAAAGCCAATTGGAAAAGCTTCAGCAAACCATGGACAGGATCACCAAGAAAAATAATCTGATTATTATTGGTCTACAGGAGGACGCTAAAGAAATTCAGGATCATTGCGTAGCGTAGTGATCCAGCTAATAACAGATAAACTAAAGATACAGTTTAAAAACAATGACATCGATTTTATAAAGAGCCTAGGAATTAACTCGGAAAATAAAGCAAGACCGGTATTGTTTGTCCTTGAAGAATTCATTATCAAACGTAGAATTCGTCAATGCCGCTGGTCACTGCAGGGAACTAATATTTATATAAACAATGACATCAGCAGGGATGCAAAACAGAAAAGAGGAACTATAATCAAATGGGCTCATCATTTAAAGCAAAGAGGCCTCGCAGCCAAAGCAACAGGTGGAAGGTTGGTGCTACATGGTAAAATTTACTCTTGGCAAGACCTAGATAATGAGCGGCCGATCGACTCAGCGAGCAATCAACCAAAGATCAAAAACAGCATAACGCTCCGTCCTCGCCCGCTTAGCGAAATCGAAGAAACTTGGACCCGAACAAGAGCAAAATGGAACAGCAAACACCTGCAGAGAGCTTCCGGAAACGCAGGTTGAAACAATCTATTACCGAAAGCAAGAAGAACAAAAGTTTTCCCGGAGATAAGGGAACTGTTGATACCTTTGTACTTAATCTGAATTCTCATCAGAAAAAACAAAAACAACAGCAACATTTCACCGAGTGACTATGTAGCTCTGTAAGTAGACGCACAAGGCTTGATCGCATAGGGGGGATGTCCACATGTCACGTGAATACCATCGACAAGGGAAATTCTGACAGTATTATGGATGACCTTGATGTGGATACAAACAAGCAAGCCGAAAATGAGAGCAAAGAAGGAAACATCAGGTTGAAAAACAATTGAAGGGAGCACGATAATATTCTGGAATGTGGAAGGGTTCAGCAACATCAGTGTTCTACAAGAAGAGGAAATCAATTTTGATGTGGTATGTGTAGTGGAAACATGGCGCACCAGTGCTTCTAAGCATGTCCCGAAATCTCTTGCAAAATATGAGAGTTCTTACAGTGATGCTATCAGAGAAAAGAATAGAGGGCGTGCGCGTGGCGGTATAGCTGTGTTTGTAAGCAAGGATGTGTTTGAGGCCCAGAGTGTCGAAACCTGCGAGAGATGGCTGCCAGTGAGGTTGAAAAATGAAAGTGTCGATGTGATTCTTACGGTTACTTATTTCGAACCCAGTCTGGATCTACCGATGATTTTGAGTCTACTACAGGTAAGTTTGAATGAATACTGTACTAATTTTCACTTAGCGAGTAGGTTGATTGTGGATGATTTTAATGGAAGGGTGGGTATCCAGGACCAGCTGACAGCCGATTTTTTTCAGGGATCAGCATTATTTGAGAGTAGAGATAGTTTGGATGTAACATTTAATAGCAGAGAGACATTGTTGAATTTATGGAACACTCTGTGAATTGATGGAACACTCTGTGACACTCTGTGAAGCAAGAGGTAAAAGCAGATTTCAATTGAGCGACTGACAACATGGGTAAATTATTGTAATGTTATGCTGGAATCTCAAGCTGGATTTAGAGAGGGTAGGTTTTGCATGGATAATGCTTTTGTTCTGAGCTCCGTCATAGAACTCCACCTCAGATTTGGGAGGAGAAATGTGTACGGAATATTTGTGGATTTAAGAAAGTTTTTGATTCCGTCAATCATGAGAAACTTATATATAAACTGCATGGCCTGGGAGTTAGCTCTGAAATAATCAGAATATTAATTATTTTATATTCTAACTGCAAGCTCAGGGTGAGGATTAACGGTACTATCTCTGAAGGTTTCGACATTCCAGAGGGTGTTTTTCAGGGCGAAATTCTAAGCCCACTTTTGTTTTGTTTCTTTATAGCAGATATGGAGGAATTAACCAGAAATAATAATATGGCAGGACTAGATGTGAATGGAATAATTTATACTTTATTATTACTCTCCTCAGATGACCTAGTCATACCCTGTGAATCTGAACAAGATGCACGTAGAAAGCTTATCTGCCTGGAAAAATACTGCAAACTTAATGACCTTACAGTGAATATACAAAAAACAAAGATCGTTGAATTTACCACTTATGAGCTTCTAAGCTTTAAATACTATAAAAAGCGGAATGTATAGGCTGCGAATACTTTTAGATTATTATCAATTTTACCTTTAGAAAATCATCGTTAGACCAGTTTTATTGTGTAAAAATTTCGCAATGGATTGTAAATATCTCAGTGATACAAACTTGAAGTCTTCAAATTATGAGATAACATCTATAAGATATTATATAAACCAATAAAGCACCAGAATATTCAGTAGTTACATTGTTATTCGAATTCTTCGTTTATATAATTATCCGTTTTTCACTCAATTCGAAAATATGAGAACTGTTCAGATTCTTGTCTTGTCCTTGGCGGTGATTCTCAATTCGATTGGTGAATATAATAATATAATATTTGTGTTATGTAATCTGCAGTCTGTTACACTTGTTAATTTATTTTAAAGATTTTTTGAGTTTGTCCGAAATGAGTACAAATTTAATATAAATTTATTCCCCGAGGATCCAGCATGTATGCGTGTGTGTCTTATAAGACAGAGATTTCGAAAAGTCACCCTATTGATACGGAATTTGCCTGAATTTTCGAAACGGAAAGTAGACGACCAACTTCAAGCGTTGAAATTGAGACATGTACCATCTGTATAGGCACAGAGATATGGCAGTGCTCTTTATCGACATCTCCATACGTGTATACGTGTAACGTGTATACGTGTGAGTTGTGTACGTTTGTGAAATTAACACAATTTATACTTCATAAGTATGCTTCCCCTAAGTTTATAAAATCTCAGTGAGATTTGAGGGTCGAAGGGCGTCAGAGAAAATTTTATGGTATCTTACATAGGGGAAGAGTGAGTTAAATTTATGGATGGTGCCTTATTTGTTTATTTATTTATCATTATTTCATTCAAGTGTAGATATAATATTCAATAATAATACTGATATTACTAGGAACTACTAACATTATCAGGTAAATTACAAGTAATGCTGTAACAATATCAATGATTATTACCAATGCATTCTAAATCAATGAAGTTTTTTCTTAAATTCAAGCTTCCTGGAGTGTTCACTAGATGCCTCACATTTTGGTGTGAATAATACTTTTAACTCAGAGTTCTTTCTAAGAAAATTTTCGCTCCATTCAGTTCTGCCAGGAAAAGAATATCCTGTGACATTTTTATTATTATTATTATTATAGATTAGCAGTTCGAACTCGAAAGTTCATTGCCTCACTAACCCGAGACCGCCACACATCTCTATCCTGTGCATCCTCCATCTAGTTTAAGTAATCATGTCCTAGTTCTTTTAAATCATCCCTTACATGTTTCTCTTATCTGTTTCTCGGTCTGCCTAAGGGTCTCTTACCAATCAGTCTCCCTCTTAAAACTTGCGCCACTATTTTTTCATTTCCCATTCTTGCTACCTGCCCCGCCCATCTTAGTTTACGCGCTTTCATTACTCTATTAATATTTGCTGACCCGTAGAGAGCATGCAGCTCATCATTATGCAGTTTTCTCCATTCACCGGTCTCTTCGTCCCTTTTTGGACCATAGATTTTTTTAAGTACTTTATTCTCAAAAACTCTAAACCTATTCTCCTCTCCTTTCGTCAGCGCCCACGTTTCGCACCCGTACATGACGACCGGCATTATTATTGTTTTGTAGATTCTTACTTTGATGTTTCTAGATAGCAATCGCGATTTTAATAGTGTGTTTGCTGCATAATAGCACCCATTGCCAGCGTGCAGCCGCGCGTTGATTTCCGTTTTAATCTTATTTTCGCTAGTTATAATAGACCCGAGGTATTTAAACTCGCTAACGCTTTCGAATTACATATTTCCGGCCATAAGATCCCCGTCTTGATTACTTTGTTTGGATCTGACGACGGTCATATATTTTGTCTTCGATTCGCTAACTTCCAAGCCAATATCTTTGGCTTTTGTGATCAAGATTTCTGCATTTTTAGCTACCGTTTCTTTATCATCCCCTAGTAAGTCGAGATCATCCGCATATCCAAGAATTTGTATTATCCCATTGAGGGTAGCACCGGTCGGATTCGCCTGCACTTGCCCAACCACGTATTCTAAAACTAAGTTAAAAAGGAGGCACGAAAGTGCATCGCCCTGTTTCAGGTCATCGCGGATCGAAAACTCTTCAGATAGACTACCGTTTACGCGTATTCTACCCCTACTGCCGCTTAAGCAAATTTCGATAAGTCTAACCAATTTTCTTGGTACACCCAAGAACTCTAGGATCCAGTACATTCGTGCGCGTATAATAGAGTCGTAAGCTTTTTTGAAATTCACATTTTTTTTTCTAGCAGTTGCCTAACTGTAAACACTTGATCGCTTGTAGCCTGGTTTCGGCGGAATCCACACTGGTAATCCCCAATGATTTCCTCGGCAAAAGGAGTCAGTCTACTTAGGATTACAATAGACAGGATCTTGTAGCACGATGGTACAAATGAAATTCCCCGATAATTGTTACAGTCAGTTTTATCGCCTTTTTCAAAGATGGGAATAACGATAGAGGTATTCCATTCTTCCGGAATGCGTTCTTTTTTCCAAACTGGGCGTATTAATTTAATAATTTGTCTTGTGAGACAAGGGCCTCCATTTTTTATCAGTTCTGACGGTAGGTCGTCGATGCCCGCGGCTTTGTTATTTTTCAACTTCTTTATAGCCATTTCTATTTCTATATCAGCAGGATCATCAATTAATAGATCAGCAGTGTGGATTTCGCCGTGATTACCTTCAACGGGGGCTTCGCGTACATTTAATAGTTTATTGAAATAGTCTTCCCATAAATTCAGTCTCTCTGTCGCATCGGCTACTAGATTACCATTTTCGTCCCTCATTACTTCCGTTCTACTTTGAAAGCCTTTCCTTATAAAATTGATTCCCCTGTACATCTCGCGCGGGTTATTCTGTTTATTATGCGTTTCTATTGCTAGTATTTTATTCTTTTCCCACTCCCTCTTCTTGGATCTATAGAGCCTATTTGTACTTTTACTAATCTCGAGATACTTCTTATGTGTTTGATCGCACTTATTTGGTAAACTACTTAGTCTGGCCTTCCGACGTTTTTCAGACCCGAGTTTGCACTCTTCGTCAAACCATGGTTTGCTTTTTGTTACTTTCTTTAAACCTATCGTAAGTTTCGCGGCTGTCTTTACCTCCTTTTTTATACTGCTCCACAGGGTTTCCGGAACCTCCTCGCAATTATTGTTATCGTCTCTCTGTTCTTGGAGAGCGTCAAAGCTGTTAGAAATCTCAACTTGATAATTTGAAGTTTCTGTTGCTGTTTTGAACTTATCTATATTGAAACGAACTGTTGGCTCTGTGCGGCTTGTTTTCTTAGTTAGCGCTAGCCTAGATATTATGTTTACTATCACGAGAAAATGGTCTGAATTTAAATCCGCTCCCCTATACGATCTTATATCGAGAATGTTTGTATGACGTCTTCTGTCAATTAGAACGTGATCGATCTGATTGTGAGTGTTGCCATCTGGTGATCTCCAGGTGGCCTTATGTATATTTTTATGCTTGAAATATGTGCTTTTGACAACAAGGTTCTTTGAAGCTGCAAAGTTTATTACTCTAGTTCCATTGTCGTTACTGACGTCATGCAGACTTTGTGATCCTATTGTAGGCCTATACATCGGTTCTTTTCCAATTTTCGCGTTGAAATCTCCCAATACTATTTTTGCGTCAAAAGTTGAGAACTTGTCAAAAACCTGCTCGATTGTTTCGTAAAAGAGATCTTTAGTGTCTTCGTCTTTGTCCTCGGTGGGGCAGTACACATTGATTAATACCTGTTTGCTAAAAATACCCTTCAGTTCAATGTATGATAACCGATCGTTAATGAATTGCATGTCGATAACCGCTTGCGAGATTCGTTTATTCATAAGAAAATAGGTCCCCAGGCTCCATTCCTTAGCTCCCCCATAGTGAAAAGTATAGTTATCCTTAGAAATTGACGCGAAATCGTCCGGCCAGCATGTTTCCTGGAGTGCTATTAAGTCAGTATTGTAATCATTTGCTATCTTAATGAGTTCGCTAAATCCGCCAGTACTTAGGCTACGCGCGTTTAGAGTTCCCACCCTTAGATCTTTAACAGTATTTTTTTGTTTTTTCAAGTTAGCCATGGTAGTTTCAAGATAATCCGCACGTTAGGATCCTATTCCGATCGTAGGTGAGTCCACGGAGTGATAACCCCCATACCTCCCTAGGTCTAAGTATGGGAGCTTTCCGGCTCTGACAAGGACCATGTCAACTTGTCGTCAGACACATTACAGTTTCATCCGCTTATCCTAACGTCCCCCTGCAAGGCAGCGCGCCTACTGGCATCAGTACGCCTTTGGCCCTATACAAGCGAATCATTCCACACATCCCTTGCGGGCAGTGTCATGGCTGCGGTGTCCAAGGGGCAGCAGGATTTTTCCCTTACAAGATTTTTAGTTTTGGTTCGGGTAGTGTTTCTATGTGGATACACGCTGCACCTCGGCCTGCCAGGACCCACCCATTGCGTATGAACGTGAATGGGTGGGTCCTCCCAAGCCATGGTCATCGTGTTTTCTACCAGTGCTAGGCAGTGCTAGGCCAACATCTTAGGCTGGGCTCAACACACCCACGACTGGTTCCTATCGGCTGTCCGCGGCTGCTTATTCTTGTATTCGCAGCTAACCTGAGGGACTGTTCAGCCTAACGGGCCGTTCCTCTATCCGCAACCCGAGGACGCGCTGCGTAGTAGTGACAGGAACCCACCGAGCAGCCTGTGATATTTTTAGATTCTTAAATTCTAGAATGATTTCTTTTTATGTAAGAAATGGGACAGAGTCTTCACTATCTCGATCGCTGATTTTTTTATCATAAGAATACGTTTTATTTGCAGATATCTACTATAGAGAAATATCTAATCGTCTGTTTCTTCTTATTGCAGAGTTGAGTTCACAGTTTGACTGTTTACCTAATGGCGCCCCCATTCCTGGCGTTCCTCGTTCCGGAACTTCTTCTCCTGAAAGTTGTCTTCCTTCCCTCGAGTTTCCTCTTCGCGTCAAGCCCAAATCTTCTCCTGCCAGGTCATCTCCTGCTGAGCCTTCTCTTCGTGTGAGGTCCAGGTCTCCTTCTGCCAGGCATGATTCTTCTCTTGGACTCGAGCATATGCGGCTCGTTCCTCACGACAGTCCGCATCGCCAATACGAAATTCGAAAATATACTTTTCCTGCTGATAAAGAAATTCAAATTCACGGAAGAGAACGTAAGAATTTTAAGCCCATGCCAACCGAAGAAAAAAAGGTTTTAACAACATCCACTGGCGACGTCGTTGCAATATTGGTGGGTAATACACATCTTCGTGGAATATATACAACAAGAAGTCTCTTTGAAGTACGGGTCAAAATAAACATCGATAGTGGTGTAGTTCAACCTTTGACACCAGAAGAGATCAAAGACACTCCCGTAGGCTCCCATCGCCCAATATCTAAGCTTTTCAGAAAAGTTAATGTAAAAGACATTCCTCCAGATAATTAATATCGTTCGAAAAGATTTGGAAGTCAAATACAATATTGTTTGATTGCACGGTTGTCCAAAAGCTGGATTTATTTACTTGAGTTCCTTGACATTAGGAATTAATTTAGCCGGTTTTCCCCTTTAATTGTTGGGTAATCGGTACAATCAAGAGCCACTCCAGGAATTTTCCCAGTTTAAAAATTCTGAAAAACACTATAAGCGTCGAAAGAAATTCTAAAATACACAGATGCATAGTCAATTTTATGAAGATTCAAACTACCTTAGTAGGCTCAGCGTTATAAGTCGAAGCGAAGCACTTTTTTTCGCATGATTTTCACTCATCAGATGTAAGAGAAATTCATAAAAAATTACATACATAGCCTGCAATAAGTGTAAACAATTTTGAATGAATTTTTGTGAAGATATTAGTTATTTGCTTTTTAGATATTGTAGACAATCGTCATGTTTCCGCATAATTCACGAGGACAGCCATAATTTTCCGGTTAGAATACTACTATCGTGGATCCGAATTCACTAAATTCAATTGGAATTCAAAAGTTTTTTATTAAATCTATCGTAGATATTTAAGAAAACGATGATTATCAACATGCGGACACTCCTGACCTCAACAGCTTTTTGTTTAAATTCCTTACTCATTCAGCATCACCAGTTTTACTTTAATCTGGAATTTAAACGCACTACACTGCACTAATTCAGTTTGTAAAATTCGCTGCGGAGTTGTTTATCCCTTATCCTGCACTCTTTATAAGTAGTTTCGTTTATGAGTATTCTTTCAGAGAATTGAAAAAAATGCAGGAACATTTTTTGAGTTGTGAAAATATGAAAAACTAATTTACTAAAATTGAAAATTAGAGAAACGTAGTAAGTATAAGTAAAACTTAAAATATATTCATTTCAAAAATACTATTCCCAATTTTATTGTATTGAAATTTGGTAAGCTTAGCTCCTAGTTTCAAAATTTACCTTATCAAAAGTAACCTACCCTACATTCAAGCTATTACAGAATGAATAGCACGAAATTCTCAACAAACACAACATCCAGATCATATTTAAACCACCTGCGAAAATAGGACAACTTCTAAATAACCTTAAAGATAAAAAGGCACCTCTCAGTGATCCAGTAGTATATAAAATCCTTTGTTCTTGTGACAAAGTTTATATTGGAGGAACCGGGAGGGCGGTGAGCCAACGTGTTATGGAACATGAGAACATGAGTTTTTCTTGGTGAAAATTGAACTATTAGGTTGAGAATAATTATATTTGATAAAAAGATTCGTCTCTTTTGGTAGAAATTTATTATTCTTGCTTAAACATTCATCTGGTCATTTGGTTGGGAATTCATATATTATTGAAAAAAAATGTTCTCGCATATGTTATCAGTTAGACATAACCATTTTCCTCTCACGGCATGTGCTTCTGAACTTCAAACACTATAAAAAGCGGAATGTATCAGCTGGGATTATTAATTTTACCTTGATAAAATAATCGTCAGCCCAGTTTTATAGCATGGAAAATTCGTAATGAAATGTTGTTATATAAGAAAGACAAACTTGACGTCTACAAACTATGAGTTAACAACTGCAAGATATTATATAGAGCAATGAAGCACCAGAATATTCAGTATAGTGACATTGGTATCCGAATTCTTTATTAATATAATTATCCGTTTTCCCTGTAATTAAAAAGGATGAGTATTGTTCATATTCTCATCTTATCCCTGGCGGTGATTCTCAATTCCATTGGTGAATATGTTTATAATTTAAGTGTATTTTTGAACCTATCCGGAAATCCGAATTTGTGCAATGTAAGACGCAGTTTATCCCAATTGTTAGTAAACTGTCAAGACGTTAATTAAGTCATTTACATTTCCTCCACCTCTAATTCCCCTTTTTCGTCTATCATCCCATGTATAAGAAATAAATATACATTTTCAACAAAGTAGATGAATTTTGACAAAATAGTTCGTTTTTGAACCAAAGAGATGAATTTTCAACTGAAATGCTAAATCTTCAATCAACAAAATGAATTTTGAATAAAAGAGTTCAACTTTCAATCAAGCAGTCAAATTGACAAAAAAAAATTTCTTCAACAAAGATAAATTTTGAACAAGAAAGTTGAATTTTTAATTGGAGTAGGTTAACGAAAAATCACGAAACATACATTTATGTGACAAATAAGGCGGAAAAACGTGATAAGACCTTGTTCTATAGTTCCACCGTAAATATCTTGAAATTTTTGTTCTTTTTTTCCAAAATCAAACCAACATTGGAAATATAATTATTCTGGATTTGCCATACGCGGCGATTCATAGTTTGTCAAAAAAAAAAAAATCCACCAATTAAAAAAAATTGTATGTAAATTTTAAAAAATGGTATCATTGATATTAAATTTACTAACATTTTCTGGCTAAAATTTTGAGGAACTTCTTCAAATCATATACCACGTTCTCAAGTGTAATATTATCTTCAAATTTTATAAAAAATGTATCCTGTTACTTTCCTGGAAAATAAGTCGCATTTTCCGATGAAAATAAATAAATAATTTCTCCTTACCGAAAGGTGGCATAATCATATATCATTTCATCCAAAGCAGACACTTACCTGAAACAAATAAAAGATAAACTCTATTAAGTCATATAAGATTTTCTGTATGATTTATTATTTAAAATATATATATATAAAATAGGTAAATTTTCAACCGAAGAGACGATCTTTCAACAGAAGAATTGAATTTTCAACCAGAAATGTTTTTTCAGCCAAGAAAGAAAAACATTTTAACCAAATTATTGATTTTTCAAACCAAAAAGGCGAATTCTCTAGAATACTGATTAACTTTCAACTAAATAGATACATTCTAATTTTCTACTAAAAACATAATACTTAAATTTTCAGTTTAAAAATATAAATATCCAATAATGGAAAACAACAAATTTCCAACAAAATAGTTGAATTTCTAACAAAACGAATTTTAATTGTTTAAAATTGAAACAGAATAGTTAAATTTTTAATAAAAAAAATGTATTTTCAATCCTTAAAATTTGTAAATTTTAAGGAACTATAAAGAAAAAAATTCCGAAGATCGATCAAGAGATTATAAATAATTCAAGGGATTTGAAAGGGTCTTAAGGGATTTGAAATATCTTAGGGCATCTTTAATAGATTTCAATAATTTGAAGTGAGTCCAAAGGGATCAAAAAAGAATTGAGAGTATTTTGAAAAAAATTTTCAACCAAAGAAATGATTTTTCAACCAAAAAAAAAAGTTTCAACCAACAAGATTAATTTTCTGCCAAAAAAGATTAATTTTTAACAAAATACAAGAATTTTTAATTGAAGAAGAGAAATCTCCGTTGAAGATTAAACGATTTACCCTTATGAGTTTTTTCGATGAAAATAACTGAGACTCCAATAGAACTCTTTTTTAGG
>CAKNXH010000862.1:25519-43989 GCA_932178445.1 Andricus quercusramuli | reverse complement strand
TCTTTTTTAGGGTTCCTTTTTAGTTCGTTGATATCCGATAGATGGCTGTTCATATTTTTAATTTCGCATGTGCCGAAAAGCGCGGGCCTATTTGAAATCAACAATTACTATGAGTAATTATACAATTAAATATTGAGAAACACTCTGTACTCTCTTTGGAAATAAACTAAATTGGATGACAGGAATACCAAACTTCCTGAAAAAATGCAATATTAACGTAACATTGCAAGTGTGTATTATATGATTTCAAAAAGTACCGCGCTTTTTTGGTACATGCGCAGTTGAAAACATCAGATTTTCGACATAACCTTAAAAACCGTCATATTTCATGTGCACTATCTTCCTTTCAAGAATGCTTAATGTCTTTAATTTTAGTTTCTTCATTAAATTTTTCCCGGTTCAATATTATTTAATCTGAATTACAAAGTAAAATGTGCATTATTAACTTGTAAAATCTTCGAAGTGAGCCAAGGCAGAAGTGAAAAAAGGGCTCTATTGGAAAAATAACCATCCGTACTTTAGGTTTATTTGGAAACCATTTATCATTTTGGCTTCCATTTTAGCAAAAGTGATTACTCTTCGTTGCTGCTCCTTTGAAACCAAAACTTGGTTCTAATAGAAATCCCAGTTTTTTCTGTGTAATATAAATTCAAAAATACATATATTTCATGGGAAATTCGTCCCTCTTGATAGAAATTCAACTTTCTCGCTTGAAAAGTCATTATTTTTTTAGAAAATTGGATGGGCGAGAAACTTCGGTTTTTCAAATGATCATTAGTTGGACATTATTTTTTTTCACACTAATGTGCTTTTAAATTCCAAATACTATGAGAAGCGAAATGTATTAACTGCGAATACTGGTGGATCATCATTATCATTCTTACTTTGAGAAAATCATCGTTAGCCCAGATTTATTGTATTCAAATTTTGCGATGAAATGTAAATGATCCTATTCACGCGGAATTTGCCGGAATTTCTAAATTGGAAATCCATTCCATACCACTATACGTCGTGTTTGATACATGCAACACTTCAAAATTGGATGTGAACTTGAAAATTAATTCAAGAAGGTGACAAGCTTGCAGAATTATTTCCAGAACTATTTGAATCAGTGCTGTGAAACCCCGGACCGGAACTTTTCGGACGGTTCTGTCGAAGCACCTGCAAAATTGATGTTGCGTCTGATTTCCAGCTGTGCTGATAAACGTGTAATCTTTTGTTTCTTCTTATTCCAGAGTTCAGTTCACATTTTGAATGTTTACCAAACGGCGACCCTATTCCTGGTGTGCCTCGTTCCGGAACTTCTTCTTCTCCTGAAAGGTCCCTTCATTCCCTCGAGCCTCATCTTCGTGCCAGGTCCAGGTCTCCTCCTGCCAGGTCCAGGTCTCCTCCTGCCAGATCATCTACTCCTGCCAAATCGTCTTCTCCTGCCAGACCGTCTTCTTCTGCCAAACCGTCTTCTTCTGCCAGACCGTCTCCTTCTGCCAGAACGTCTCCTCATGCCAGACCATCTCCTCCTGCTGAGCCTCTTCTTAATCCAAGGTCCAGGTCTCCTACTGTCGAGCGTCTTTCTTCCCTAGGACTCGGACATATGCGGCTTATTCCCCACACCAATCCGCTCCGACAATACGAAATTCGAAAATACACTTTTCCTGTCAATGAACAAATTGTATTGCGCGGAAATGGATATAATACCCTCAGGCCCATACCAACTAAAGAACGAAAGGTTTTAACAACATCCACTGGCGACGTCCTTGCAATATTGGAGGGCAATAGATATCTTCGTGGAATATATGCATCAAAAAGTCCCTTTGGAACACGGGTCAAAATAAACATGTACAGCGGCTTGGTTGAAGATATGACCCCAGAAGAAATTAAGGATACTCCTTTAGGCACCCGTAAACTAATATCGGAGAATTTTAGAACAGTCAATGTAAAAGACATTTCTCCACATCATTAATTTAATTTAAAAAAATTGAAACTTAAATATAATACCACTGCTTCTGGAAATTCTTTTTGAGTATTTTGTGGAACCTTTGCTCGAAAACTTCTTTCTTTCGGCGATGAAATGGTTCTCCAGTTTTGCCAGATTTGAACATTCGTCTCCTTTGAAATCAATTTAATTTTCTTGCTTGAACATTCATAATTTTGGTTCAGAATTCTTTTTTGTCTTCTTTCACATATTATTTCTCAGACATTAATATTTTCCTCTCACACTAATGTGCTTCTGAACTTCAAATACTATAAAAAGTGGAATGTATAAACTGCGAATACATGCAGATTATTATTATCGTGCTTACCTCAAGAAAACCTTCGTCAGCCGAGTTTTATTGTGTGCAAATTTCGTAACGGAGGTGTGTGCAGTACTAAGATCTAAAGAATGATTCAAACTTTGCTAGAGATGTAGCTTCCATTTCTCTCCCCCATTAATTTTGTTCCTAAATACTGAAGTGAGTATTTTTTATCTTGTAGGTCATGATCGCAAATAAAGATGCTGCTTTTTTTAACTTGTAATATATCTGTTTTAATTTTTGCCGGTATCTTAGAATATTAATGTATATACAAATTTGATTAACAATTCACATTTAGTAGTAATATATAAATTGTGTATACATAGACATGTATAAATTTATTTAAAAAATTTTTCTAAATAATTTAAAATAAATCATTAAAACATTACAATATAATATAATACATATTAGGTTGATCGAAAAAAAACCAATTTTTTTTCATGTCTCACCCTGGAATAATTTTCTCATGAGAAGGCGAAGCTTCAAAAAATCAAAAATTCATTAAGTTTTTTGTTTATGCAAGGGTACTGAATTAGTCGTCCAATTCCTTTTTCCATTAATTATTATAATATTCTTTTGAAACTGTTCGTGTGAAATCGTGTAAATGTGAGAATTGTTACAAAAATGTTCGTAATTCCCAAGAAAAATAATATTAAAAAATGTTTGAAACAATTCTTTTTCTTGAAAACCCATTCACAGAATTAAATTTTATTTCACTTTCATTGTTTCCGTTTTTAATTATAATAATTGCCTTATTGAAATTCTTCACATATTATTAATAACAAATAATAAATTATTTACACAAATTACTCATAAGTCTAAATTCGTGATGATTAGATATTAATTTTATTTTATTTAAAGACAAAAAAACTGTATTTTCATTTAGGGAATATAACCTATACGATACGCAATACTTAACTTAATGTTTAAGTGTCATATTAATTGAAATGTTATTCAAAATAACTTAGCACACTACTAACTATTATTTTAAAAATATTACTCAGTAAATGCAACAGATTTTAAATATATTTTGTAAACTTGTAAAGTGTCATTTTCAAATTCTCCTCGTAACTCGCGCGAAACTGTCAAAATTGTCGTCTGCTATGCTTATCTTTTTAACATTTTTATAAATTTGAGAGTAACTGGAACATTTAGAACCGATAAAGTTTTTGTACAGGTTTAGCATAGGGTATGTCTTAACAACTACACCACTTTTTTCTATAAAAAATAACTTTCCTGATGGAGATATTTGGGTCTGACCGCGTTTTACCAACTTTTACCGTCATGACCGGAGATTACCGGTCAGGTCAAGTATTATCACAGTCAGGGCGAGTAGTGCCCATCAATAGTTGCAGGTATCTTTGTATTTTTATCTGTTCGTATTGATAAAACAGAAATATTACTCTCGATGGGCAGAAACAGTCTTTTGTTCTCATAAAAGTTGTCACCGCCGTCTTGAAAATTGGAAACCACTAGCTTTGAATCGCTGAAGTGAAGTTAGCTAATGGTTGGTGTAATAGGCAAATCGGATAAGTGCGGTTTCATAAAGGCTGACTTGCCGAATCGTTAGAACTGTCAAAAGTTCCCAACAAGCGTGGGTAAAACCAGAAAAATAACGAGACGTCAGGGAAAGTTTACCCACATGGGGTACTTTTCGTTGCAGGTAATCTTTACCCCGAAATCCGCGTAAAGTTTACACTTAGTTTTTTCTGGGAATGGGGGGCCGATCGACTTAGCAAGCAATTAACCAAAGATCAAAAACAGCATAACGCCCCGCCCTCGCCCGCTCAGCGGAATCGAAGAAACTTGATCCCAAACAACAGCAAAATGGAACAGCAAACACCTGCAGAGAGCTTCCGCAAACGCAGGTTAAAACAAAATATTACCGAAAGCAAGAAGAAAAAAAGTTTTCCCGGAGATAAGGGAATTGTTCATACCATTGTACTTAATCTGAATTCTCATCAGGAAAAATAAAAACAACAGCAACATTTTACCGCGTGAATATGTAGCTCTGTAAGTAGACGCACAAGTCTTGATCGCAGAGGGGGGATATACACATGTCACGTGGATACTATCGACAAGAGAAATTCTGTCAGTATTATGGATAACCTCGAAGTGGATACAAAGAAGCATGCCGAAAATAAGAGCAATGAAGGAAACATCAGGTTGAAAAAAATTGATGGGTGCAGGATAATCTTCTGGAATGTGGAAGGGTTCGGCAACATCAGTGTTCTACAAGGAGTCTAGATGTTCACGTAGGAAGCTAATCTGCCTGGAAAAATACTGCGAACTTAACGACCTTACAGTGAATATACAAAACACAAAGATCGTTGAATTTACCACTTATGAGCTTCTAAACTTTAAATACTATAAAAAGCGGAATGTATAAGCTGCGAATACTTTTAGATTATTATCAATTTTACCTTGAGAAAATCATCGTTAGACCAGTTTTATTGTGTAAAAATTTCGCAATGGATAGTAAATATCTGAGTTAGACAAACTTGACGTCTTCAATCTATGAGATAACAAGTATAGGTTATCATATAAATTAATGCAGCACCAGAATATTCATTAGTTAAATTTTTATTCGAATTCTTCATTTATATAATTATCTGTTTTTCATTCAATTAGAAAATATGAGAATTGTTCAGATTCTTGTCTTGTCCTTGGTGGTGATTCACAATTCTCTTGGTGAATATAATAATATAATATTTGTGTAGTGTAATCTGCAGTCTGTTATACTTGTTATTTGATTTAAAAGATTTTTTGAGTTTGTCCGAAATGAGTACAAATTTGTTATAAATTTATTCCCCGAGGATCCAGAATGTATGTGTGTGTGTGTTATAAGACAGGGATTTCGAAAAGTCACTCTATTAATACGGAATTTGTCTGAATTTCCGAACAGGAAATTTGATCGGAGCTTCAGGATTGTCTTTGTTCAGAGGGTCGGAAACATTAGCAAGTTCCCAGATTCTCATAAAAAATTAGTCAAACTAGGCGCCACGTTCGTACAAAGAAGGGTTTCGTAGTATATTAAGACGTGAATTAGGTCGTTTAAATCTCCTCCTCCCACACTTACCTACTACCCCTCCTCTACTCTCTCTTCCCTTGCTTCCTTTTACATCCCTTCCCTCAATTCTCCCTTCACATTCTCTTTATTCCAATACTTCTTCCTTCTCTTCTTCCCCTCTATTCGCAATCCTTATTCCCTCAAACTTCCACACCACCTTCCCCTCCCAACCCTTACTCTCCCTCCTCGCAATCCCCCTACTTCTCTACCCTCACTTTGCCACCCTTACTCTGATAGCCTCTCATCACTTTTTCTCACTTATTCCATTGGGAGGAAGTACGACGGACGGACAACTGTTCGGGGCTGTGAAACCTTGAAAATTAATCCAGGAAGGCGACATACGTCTACAATAAAGGATTTCCCAAACCATCTAAATCAGTGATGTGCCACCCCGGATTGCAACTTTTTGACCGGGTCTGTCGGATGACCGAACACAAAATTTCGTGATTGGATCTGACATGCGTAAACCCGCCAGGAAAAATTTTCGGCTCGGTTATTCTACAACCCGATCCGAATGGTTTCGATTTGGGTTTCAACTGACCTGTCTAAAAATTTCCCTGGCGGTTTAACACATGTGAGATCCGATCAGGAAATTTGCATCCAAACGAGTATTCGGATCTGCTACCAATTCAAATAGTATTCATAAATAGAGTTACGTCACACTTCTAGCTGCGTAGTTAACTCATGTTGGGTTTATGGATGCGCATTATGATTCTATGACATCTGTGGCTGCGCAATAGAGTTATGTAGTGCTTCTGGATAACATATTTGGTTGTTTCACATAAAACGCATAAAGGTATACCCTTCCCTTCTAAAACAATCTGACATGGGGGAAAAGCTGGTGCGGCAGAAGTCTGAACGGATCAAGAACTAGAGGATGTAATTTGTTTAGAGGATCAGAAAAATTGACCAATTCCAAATTCCTACTAGATAGTTAGTCGAAGTAGGCATCGCGGACCTATAAAAGGTAATTTCGTAACCTATCGAGGCGTTAATTAAGTCGTACAAATTTCCTTCTCCCCTAATTCCCCTACTTTCGCCTGTCACCCCTCCGATTCATTCCTCTTACTTCCAAACTGTCCCTCCCTTACATTTCCTTACATCCCCTGCTTACCTCCCCCTACACACCCTCACTTCCCTAATACCCCTACTCGCCTCATACTTTCCCTACTTCTCCTCCACCTCTCTCCCCATTACTTCCCTTACTTCCACACCACATCACCCTATCCCTCTCTCCCACAACTTTTTCTCCTACTGTTCTTCTTCGCCACCCTCATCATCCCCTCTACTTTTTCCCACTCCTCGCTTTTCCTCACTTCTTCTACTGGGAAGCAAACCCTGGAACGTAATCCAAGAAGACACCATGCGCCAGAAAAAAGGACTTCCAAGACTATTTAGTTTTTTGAGGGGCCCCGCATTAATTACGTAACGTTTTTTTCTGCACTTTTAAACCATCTACTCCTCTTTGTTAGGATCTGTAAGTTTCAGTGTCGTCCAAAGATAATGTAAAAGGATTTGGGGGGAGCGGGAGCTGGGCAAAATCTTACAGTTTCCTAGAATTTAATAAAAGCAGTTTCAACTGAAAGAGATAAATTCTCAATAAAAATGGTAATAGTTCATATTTTGTCCAAGAAAAATGAAGTCTGCCAAGATATTTCTGATATCGCTGATTTTTTCCTCATAAGAATACGTTTTATTTGCAGAAATCTACTATAGAAAAATATCTAATCTTCTTTTTCTTCTTATTGCAGAGTCGACTTCACAGTTCAACTCTTTACCTAGTAGTGACTCAATAACTGGTGTTCCTCGTTCCCGAACTTCTTCTCCTGAAAGGTGTCTTCCTTCCCTCGAGCTTTCTCTTCGTATCGGGTCCAGATCTCCTCCCGCCAGGCCACCGCCTCAGACCGAGCCTCTTCTTCGTGCCAGGTCCAGGTCTCCTTCTGCCAGGCATGATTCTTCTCTTGGACTTGAAAGTACGTGGCTTATTCCCCACACCAATCCGCAACGACGATACGAAATTCGGGAATATACTTTTCCTGCCGATAAAGAAATTCAAATTCGCGGAAAAGCACATAAGAGCTTTAAGCCCATGCCAAGCAGAGAAAAAAAGGTACTAACAACATCCACTGGCGACGTCGTTGCAATATTGATGGGTAATTCACATCTTCGTGGAATATATACAACAAGAAGTACCTTTCAAGTACGGGTCAAAATAAACATCGATAGCGGCGTGGTTCAACCTTTGACCCCCGAGGAAATCAAAGATACTCCCTTAGGGAACCGTCAACGAATATCAAACCATTTTAGAACAGTGAATGTACACGACTTTGCTCCGCATCATTAATTTCATTGACAAGAATGTCAAACTCAAATACAATGTTCTACAATTTGTAAAAAACAATATAAGCGTAAATTGTATGAAACTATTTGACATAACCAATAAGTTACTCCGAAGCTTTCAAAATCTGGTCCACAAGTGCGCGAATTGTTCTTATTTTGATGAAAACGCAAACATGAAAATGAATGTATTATCTGACGTTATTGATATGTTTGAATCTGACGTGTGTGATGATTTGAATTTGTGGAGAGAAGACCATATACAATAAAAAATAAACCGGAAACCACCACCAGTTCTTATTTGTTCGCTTTTCAGTACCGAGCATTTTTTGCGAATATTTTTTTTTATCGAGTTACATTTTGTTCGAATTGTTTTCACGGAACGAGAGAAATTCCGGGTAGCAGCAATAAATTAATTGCAAATTGTTATCCACGCCTTGTTTTTATCTTTCCATGTGGTGGTAACATCCCCAGATAACAATACGTTTTGGCTCGTGGTCGGCCCGACGGGCTGGAGACCAGCGTGCCACTTAAATGCATGCGTCAGGCCGGCAGTGTCGGGATGCGACCGAAGGGCAGACAGCGGTCCGGTACATTAGACGCCCGTCGGTCGTGCAAACGGCTAGGAACGACAGACTTGCAACTTGCACGACTTGATCGGGAATATAGTAAAGTACAGAGGCCGACATAACCTCTCTTTTTATTCAATTGATGTATTTCAAACACCTTCAATAATAATTACTTTGCCGTGCAAAATTTTCTGGAGACCCATCAATAATTAAACATTAAAAATCAAAAAATATTTTGCTATGTTAATAAAATAAAATTTCTTCCTCCAAATAGCACGAAAGGTAATGAAATTCTGCGTATAATAAAGTCCAAGTTGAAGATTCATCATTTTTGTTGGAAATTCATCGCATTGGTTGAAAATTGAACTGTTTGATTGAAAATCTGTTTTTTTTTTTTTTTTTTTTTTTGCTGAAAAATTAATTTGTTTAGGTCAACGTTGAACTATTCTATTTTTTGTTGAGAATTCTTCTCTATTTTTTTTTGATCTAAATAACTTTTAAAATGATTCGATTATTTCCTAAAACTTTTAATGAATCCTGCGAAATTCAAAAAATTTCCTTAAAATCATTCAGACTATTATTTTTACAGTTTTGGAAATCTTTTGAAATATTTTTGAATATTCTCTTAAAATTAATTTCACAAAACAAAAAATTACTTCATATTTTCCGAGGAATCATAATAAATTGTTCATTTTTTGGAAACTTTTCAAAAACATACATTTTGTTACGATTTGCTTTTATTCAGGAATATTCTCAAATATGCTGTCAAAATTAATTTTGAAAAATAAAAATCATGATAAATTTTCCCAGGAATCGTAAGACAATTTTTGTATTATCTTAAAACCTTTCAAAATACCTCAAGGCTTTGAAATGTTATTCACAACTTCTAAATACCTTCCTAACTTCCCCAAATTTTTTCTAAATAAATACATTCTCATTTATTATTTACACGTCAAAATTCAATGTTTTTACTTACAAATCCAATTTTTTTCAATATGAACAATTGAAATTACCACTGTAAAATTCAAAATTTAAGTTTAGCTTTACAAAATTTTAACGACTCAGGCTTTCTGTTTCAAATAATTCAGCTTCAAATTGTTTAGCTTTGTATACTTCATTTATAATTGTTCATTCTAAAATGCACTATCTTCTGATTTTAAGCCTTATAATAATTAGGTTATTCAAATTTCGCGGGAAAATGTAAAGCTTTCCATTGGGAAGGGCGCTAAATTTAAATGATAAAATAAGTCAAAGTTAATGCAAAAAAGATTTGTTTCTAAATTCATTTCAAACACTTTTGAGTTCTGTTTTCCGGTGAAAAAAATTAATTTTCAACCAAAGAAATGAATTTTTAACTAAAATTATGAATCTTCAGTCAAAAATATGAATTTTCAACAAACTAGTCAGTTGAATTTTCATCTAAGAAAGATTAATTTTCAATAAAAATTAAAACAGTTGAAATGTATGAAAAATAAATGTTTGACAAAAAAAAACGAATTTTCAACAAAATAGTTCATTTTTCCATCCAAAAGAATGATTTTTCAATAGAAAATAGAAGAATTCAACTTTCAGTTGGAACAACCAATTTTCAAGAAAAAAAAATCAATTCCCAACAAAATAATTCAATTCTACACCCAAAAGAGGAATTTTCCACCAAAAAGATACAGTTTCAATAAAATATATAAGTTTTCAACTAAAAAATAAAAATTTACAAACCAAAAATATAATAGTTCAATTTGCAGTTAGAAAAGTAAATTTTGAACAAACAAAAAACGATTTTTCAGCAAAATTAATTAATTTTCATCTAAAAATGTAATTTTTTTTTATTTTCAATGCAATTTTTTACGATTAAAACACAAATTACGCTCCCTGAAAAAATTATTCATGACAAATTTTCATAGTTCAGTTCTGTGTGAGCAACTTTTGTCTATTCATTATTTTTCGTAGCTTGTGTCTATGGTCGAAAAATACAATTTTCTTATTTTTTCAAATTTTATTTCCTAAGATTGAAACGAAAACTATGCATCCTATCAAAAAGTGATCAAATAACAAATTTGTAGATCTTTTTTGTGTGCACAATTTTTATTCTCTCATTTTTTTATATCCAGCATAGTTTTTCTCCTCTTGATTTTTTTTTATATTGTACGTTTTTTGGCTCAAAATGTTCATTTACGTTTGCTTTTTTCGAATTTTCAAAATGCTATAACTCCGGTAATTTTCTCTAATCAGAGAAAGTCATTGAAATATATTATTCGCCTTTTTGAGTACTACTAATAACAGCACATGGAATTTGTAAGTCTTCAAAAAAGTGGTCTCAGAAATTTTCAAAATGTGCTAACTTTTTGAATTTTATTCAGAATGGCCAGGTAACGAACTTGACTTTCAATTTGAGACACTTAAAAAGTGTCCCAAAGGCCAGTCCAATCTGTTAATTTTTCCGAAAGTTATCGTACTAACAAACTAAAAATCTACAGATAGACCAACAGACAAACAGACAAACAGACAGACATACACATTCGCAAAAACCTGTTTTTAGGATTCAGAAGGTCTCAAAACGTGGAAATTTGACAAAAACTAGGGGTGGGGGTCAAATTTTACACAAAATTAATACCTTCTCATTATAGGATGAGAATGTAGCATTAATTCTAAATAAGAAAAAGATAATTTTCAATCAAAAATATAAGTTTTCAACCAATAAGATGAGTTTTCTACCCAGATAGATGTATCTATAACAATGTACACGAATTTTCAACCAAATATTTGAATTTTCTAAGGAATTTTCGAAAAAAACAAAATTTCCAACAAAAAAGATTACTTCTCAACTAAAAATTCGTGGAGTTGGAAAAGGGGATGGACTAGTCCTCCCGAATTTCGGGATGGCGAGACACTTTGTTTTTCAAAATGAAAATTGAACTGTTCCATTTCTGACTGTACATTGATCCTTTTCAGTTGCAAAATCAAGTATTTGATTAAGAATTCTTACATTATGTTAAAACTTAGTATTTTTCCATATATAATCAGATTTTATCAGCTGCGAACACTTTTGGATTATTATTGCCAATTTTACCTTGAGATAATCATCGTTATCCCAGTTTGATTGTATGGAAATTTTGTAATGAAAGGTAAATATCTCAGAAAGACCAACTTGACGTCTAAAACCTATGAGATAATAACTATAGGATATCATATAAATTAATGAAGCACCAGAATATTCTTCAGTTACATTGTTATCCGATTTCTTCATAAATACATGATTGTGTTTTTCCTTTACTTAGAAAAATGAGTTTTATTCAGACCCTTGCCTTATCCTGGGCGGTGATCCTCAATTCTGTTGGTAAATATAATAATTTAATTGTTCTCTTCTTTATTCACAATGTGTCCCCTAAGGATTGACATGACTTCCATTTCTTACAACACTTCCTTCTACATGTTTTATAAAATCTTATCCTTACTATTCACAATTATTTACACCTTTTTACATAAAATCTTATAGCTATCGCCTTAAATCTATTTTTGACGATAGCGCAATTCGGGACGTCTTAGCGAACGAGTGAGCGAGAGAGAGAGAGAGAGAGAGAGAGAGCGGCAACGCAAACGCATCTTAATTTACTTATACTATTACATAATCATAACTTACAAATCTTTACGCTTCTATTTTAAGCGACTTCCGTTTCCTTTTTCTTTCACTTCTCTTGTACATCCATTTTGCCATTTTTTGCATCCGTTCTTTCATTCTTTTTCAATTGCTCCCCTAGCATCCTCTAACTCCTTCATCCACTCTTCCCCCAAACCATCCTCCCCTAGAATCCTTACCACATTCTCTTGCCAGCTTCCTCCATCTTCCATTCCTCTCTTACATTCTTGCCATACATGCTCCAATGTTTCCTCTTTCCATTCACATATTCTGCACTTCCTGTTATCTTTCTTTTCCCAATACATACTTGCCCTTATATTAATTGTCTTTCTCTCTCCCTTTTTTCCACTTCTTCATAGTTGACTCCAGTCCCGTCTTCTATATCCCTAGCCTTAAAGAAATCCCTCCTTTCTTCCTCCCATCTCGTTAATTCAATCGCCCTCCCTCTCCTTTCTTCCACCTCCAACAAACACTTTCTCGCTAACTCCCCTCCCTTTCCCTCCGACAGTTTCGTCTCAAAATTCCATGTCCTCTTTCCCGCACTAGTACTTAATTTATCCCTTTAGGCTTCTTCTCTCACCATATATTGCGGCGTCCTCCAGTCTACCCCTAGCGTCCACCTTATATACCTTTCTTGTAAACTTTCAATCTCACCTTTCTTTCCATCCCCATATCTCAGCTCCATAACCTAATACCGACCATACCAGCGTATCAAATAACCTCATTCTCCTTCTCCAATTTTTTTCAAATCTTCTTTTTCCTATTCCCCATATATGTTTCATTACCCCTGCTGCTTTTCTTATCCTTTCTCTTATATGAGCTCTATGATCTCCATTTGCTTGCAAGGTTTATCCCAAAAACTTAAACTCTTTCACTTCTTCTATTTTTTTTTCCTTCGATCTCCACGTCCATTCGTTCTTTCTTCCCCCTCCTTTTCTAAACCTCATTATCTTTGTCTTTTCTACATTTGAATTCAACTTTTTTCCATCTAAGTATTTCTCTAATCCGGTAATTAGGCCCGCCATCCCTTCTTCATCCTCTGCCATCAACACTATATCGTCTGCGTATGCCAGTGTATATATCTTTTCGTTCCCTATCCTAACTGCTCCCCACCCTTTTCTCTTCATTTCTTCTTCCAAGTCTGATATCAATATATTAAATAAAACTGGGCTCAGAGGACATCCTTGCCTTACCCCTCTCACCAACCAGAAACTATCTCCCTCTTGCTCTCCTACCTTTACCTTGCTTTTTGTCTCTCTAAAAATTTCCGATACTATCTTTGTTAATCCCTCTCTTATCCCCTTTTTCACCATAACTTTCTCTATCTCGCCTCGGTCTAATGAGTCAAACGCCGCCTTCAAGTCCACGAACACTGCTATCATTGCCCCTTTCTCCCTTTTAATCCTCTTATTTACTAAGTAGTTCAGAACATATATATTGTCCATTACCCCCATCCCTTCTCTAAACCCTGTCTGATTCTGTGGCCCTATCTTTTTCTCCACAACTTCTTTTTTTAACCTCTACGATAAAACAGTTTTCTTCGTATTCTTTTACAAATCGAACAGAGAATTGACCGACCCATTCTTGATTGAGGTAATACTTTTTTTACGGGTTCATTATCGAAAAAGAGAAGATACGTATTTGAGGATTTTTTTTCGCAATTTTTTGGGAAATAGGAAGGGTTGAAAAATTCAGAATTTGAGTGAAGACTTTTTTTTAAAAATGCATAACTCCTGTTGTATTTAAGCTAGAGACCTTTTTTTTAATTTGGAAGGTAAAAGAACGAGCTTTGATAAAAAAATCATCTCAAAAATATTATTAACAAATTAAAATTGTTATAAACAAATAACAATTTTTAATCGATTTTTAACTAGTTTGACCCCCATGAATTAAGTTCTTGGTATTTTTATCGTATTCTACGTCAAATTTCCGATCGAAAACGATTTTTTCCAAAATGGTGAAATTATTATTACTATCGGAAAAAATTTAATGTATCTAGCGCTGTCGAGCGCGGTACCTCACACCGGCGTGCGGATCACATTGCGCGGCCGATTTTCTACTTTGATATCGTTTTTCTCTTGAATATGAATGATTATTATATATTTCCAATTAAATAATCTTATTTCTTAGACAAGATAACTTTATTAAAAATTCAAGAAATAAATAAATAATAAGAAGTAAAAGAAAAACATCAGTATTGAAAATGTAGATTACTTAATTAGGATTTCGATACGTTATGCTTATTTTGCTTAATGATGCTTAGTTACGCTTATTTTAAAATATACATAGAAATCGAATTTAAATTAAAATCAAACGGCAGATAAGGAGTCTTTAGAATAAGATTTATGATAAGGAAAATCGTTCTTCCCACGGTGTGTCTGAAAAATAATTAGAAAATACCTACAGAGTAAGTAAAGGAAATGGAAATGGTCATTTCCAAGGCATTATCTGCGAAATTGTAAACCCGAGAGCTTCGAGTCAAGAAATCCTTAAACCGTGTAAACTTCCAAACCCAAACGTTCTCAGGTAATGAAGATGATTTAGAAGTCCTACAAATAGAAAAAGGTCTCTACTTTGCTTTTGAGTTTTCTTTGTATATTTTAGGTAGCTTTCCCTAAATTGATATACAACATCTTAAATGACGGTGACGGTCGCTAATGCTGGGTTGGTCCATGTCATTTATACCAAGGGCCTTTAGACCTTGAGTATTACCGTTGGTATTACCAACGAAGATAGGTATTACCAAGGTTTCGAAAATCCTGAAAAACTCTTTCTTCTCGATACTCCCTCTCCTGCAAGCAAAAGGGCGTGACTCACGAACATAGAAAAATTTTAAGAACGACTATTGGTCAAATGGGGCTGGTTCATCATCCACCACTCGAACAGGCCTTGCGATGCGGAGGAGCAGCAAGGGCTGACTCAGAGTTTGACAGGTCAGATTTGACTTGACTTTTGATTTGAAAAGTCCGCTCTTTCAAAATTCGAAATTTTCCAAGTACCACAAGTTAGTGTTATATAGTGTCTGTGCTAAAGGACGAGTTCTCGGATCTGTGACTTCTCCGCTCTATGTTTGAACTAGAGGAAGATCCTGATGTCAAGACCTTGACGAGAATTATATAAAGATGCCTAAAAAAGTATCAAAAAAATTACAAGGAACGAACATTCGTCGAGACATATGTTTCAATCCTTTTAAAAAACTTAGTCATCGAAAAAAAGGGGCATCAGATTTGCGAAGAGTGAATGAAACGCCGCTACAAGCACTAAATTTATCTGTAACGAAGGAATCATTGCAACAGAAAATTTGTACTTACTGTCGCATACTTATTACAAGCTGAATCGAAGAAAAAAAGGACGAGATCACAAATGATCAAGTTGAAATGGTATAGTATACATATAATATATGAATGTTTTTATGTGACGTGTAATTATGTAATATTAGTCTACCCTACCTGGAAAGCTGAAATTGTCAGGGAATTTTTGGAAAATTAATCTTTCTGGTTGAAAATTCATCTTTCTGCCTGAAGATTCAAGAGTTTGTTTGCAATTTTTGCTCTCTCTTGTCTGAAAAATTTTTCTTAGCTCAAATTACAACTCATGTTGAAAAGACGTATTTTTTTTATTGAATTTAATTGTTTTTTATTATAAATTAAAATCATTTTTTGTTGAAATATCAATTATATCAATTAAAGTTAAACTCTTTTATTAAAAAATATTTTTTTTTTTGGTTGAAGGTTTATCATTTTCATTGAAAATTCATCTCGCTGGTTAAAAAATGAGCTATTTTGTTGAAAATTCGGGTGAAACAAGCAGAGCGATGTTAAATGATCGGATTGAAAATTTAAACAAAGGATTAAGTATCTTAGGATCTTCACCGATTAAGAAAAAGAAATTGACGTATAAAGGGTATTCTGAAGAAAAGGTTAAAAAAATTACTGAAGTGCTTAAGAAAAAAGTATTTAACGTAACTAACGATGGTCCAGATGACATTGACAATGATGATGATGATGATGTCTCCATTTTGAGAACTTTGCAAGAAAGTTATAATACCTCGCAAGACCGCACGCATAAAATAAAAATTCTAACGATTTTCAGACAGTGGTCTTATAAAAAAATATCACTTCATTTCCCTCCCGCTATTCATCACATGATAAGTGTTGCAAAAAAAATTGCTCGAGAGAAAGGGATATTAAGTGATCCAAGTCCTAAAACCCATCCATCTTTAACAGCAGATGTCGTTAACACTATAATTACCTTTTATCAGTCTGATGATTATACTCAAATAATGCCGGGCCAAAAAGATTACGTCTCTGTTGAAATGGATGGAAAAAGAATTCAAATGCAGAAACGTCTTCTTTTAAATAATTTGAAAGAATTGCATAAAATTTTTAAAATTGAGCACCCAGAAATGAAATGCAGTTTCTCAAAATTTGCTAGTCTACGACCTAAACACTGTGTGTTAGCAGGATCTAGTGGTACTCACTCAGTTTGTTTCTGCGCAATACATGAAAATGTTAAATTATTAATTGACGGAGCCAATTTAAAATCAATTACTGATGATTCGACGCGACCTATAATAAATTATCGTGATTGTTTAGATCGTATGGTATGTGATGTAAAGTCTACTAACTGTTCTCTAGGATTATGTGATCAATGTCCGGGTGTAAAGAATGTTATTGATCAATCGGAACAGAATTTTGAAGAAAAATTAATTGAAAATATTAAGTAGAAACAGTGGATTACAACCGAAAGAACTACATTACAAACCCTAATATCTACTGTCGATGAATTCTTACAAAGTTTAAGTAACGGTTTAACTAAATTATCACTACATTCAGTTTTAGCAAATAAACAAAGAGAATTTTTAAATGAAAAAAAATTAATAATAATGAAAAATAAATGTATTGTCATTTGTGATTTTTCTGAGAATTATGCTTTCATCATTCAAAATTCCGTTCAAGGTATTTACTGGAATAATGATCAAGTGACAATACATCCATTTTCGATATATTACAAAGATGATAACAATGAATTGAAACTCAAAAGTTTTTTGTCTATGTCCGAATGTTTACGCCACGATACTATTGCCGTTCATCTCTTTCAAAGACAGTTAGTAGACTACATAAAATCAAATTTACCGGGGATTACCAAAATAATTTATTTTTCCGACGGTGCCAGTGGGCAATACAAGAACAAAAAAAATTTTACTAATCTTACTCATCATGAACAAGATTTTAAAATAGCAGCTGAGTGGCACTTTTTTCCTACTTCGCATGGAAAAGGACCATGTGATGGAATTAGTGGCACTCTAAAAAGACTTGCTGCTAGAGCTAGTCTGCAAAGAGTAAATAATCCTATTCGTACACCTAGAGAATTATTTACCTGGGCGACAGAAGCTCTACCAAACATAACATGTCGTTATTCGACAAATGCTGAGTACGAAGAAGAAGAAAAGCGGTTGTCAGAACGCTTTCAAAAAGCTATAACGATAAAGGGGACTTTAAAATATCATTGTATGATTCCAGTTTCTCTTCAAGAATTATAGGCAAAGCAATTTTCCTTGTATGAAAAGAAAAATATTGTAAAAATTTGTAAATAAGAAATGTTAAAATTTGAAGAATGTAAATACTGTATAACATAAAACTGAAAGAGGTACTTATTCATTAAGCCAACCTACCGAAATCTTAATGAAGTAATAATTACATATTCAATACTGATGTTTTTCTTTTACTTCTTATTATTTATTTATTTCTTGAATTTTTAATAAAGTTATCTTGTCTAAGAAATAAGATTATTTAATTGGAAATATATAATAATCATTCATATTAAAGAGGAAAACGATATCAAAGTAGTAAATCGGCCGTGCAATGTGGTCCGCGCGCCGGGGTGAGGTACCGCGCTCGACAGCGCTAGATACATTCAATTTTTTCCGATAGTAATAATAATTTCACCATTTTGGAAGAAATCGTTTTCGATCGAAAATTTGACGTAGAATACGATAAAAATACTAAGAACTTAATTCATGGGGGTCAAACTAGTTAAAAATCGAGTAAAAATTTTCAATTGTTTCTAACAATTTTAATTTGTTAATAGTATTTTCGAGATGATCTTTTTATTAAAGCTCATTCTTTTACCTTTCAAATGAAAAAAAAGGTCTCTAGCTTGAATACAACAGGAATTATGCATTTTTAAAAAAATAGTCTTCACTCGAATTCTGAATTTTGCAACCCTTCCTATTTCCCAAAAAATTGAGAAAAAAAAATCCTCAAATACGTATCTTCTCTTTTTCGATAATGAACCTGTTTGGCTGCTTTTTACTTCATCTGAAATTGTAGAGAGTTAGACTTAGTTTGCTTTTCTTTTTATTATTGATTCATTTCCGAAAAGGGCTGCACCTGAAAATAAAACTGTAAGCTCTGCGCGTAGCTCGAAGGTCAGCGCCGAGCAGGTTCAGTCAGTTCAAGTTAAGCCTTCGTGATGAGAGGTTCCATTTTGCGAGTGTGAACGAGACTCGTATTTGGATTCAGTGTGAACGAGTCTCGTGCTGGATTGAGTGTGAACGAGTCTCGTGC